>OY757549.1:1595080-1688310 GCA_963584105.1 Alviniconcha strummeri
TGGTGTGCCTGCACAGCGACCTGTGCCTGTGGTGTGCCTGCACAGCGAGTTATACGTCCTGTGCCTGTGGTGTGCCTGCACAGCGACCTGTGCCTGTGGTGTGCCTGCACAGCGAGTTATACGTCCTGTGCCTGTGGTGTGCCTGCACAGCGAGTTATACGACCTGTGCCTGTGGTGTGCCTGCACAGCGAGTTATACGTCCTGTGCCTGTGGTGTGCCTGCACGTCCTGTGCCTGTGGTGTGCCTGCACGTCCTGTGCCTGCACAGCGAGTTATACGTCCTGTGCCTGTGGTGTGCCTGCACAGCGAGCTCTGACTCAGAGTGTCTGGATCGGTTTCAAGGCGGACACGCCTCGCTGCACACACACCCACTTCACTGGCGCCGTGATGTAACGTCTGGCACGACGCTGCTATCCCCGCCTCTGTGATTTGTGGCCCGTGTCAGTGTGAGACTGTGTCAGTGTGGGACTGTGTGTCAGGCCCTGCCTGTGTTACTCTGTGATTTGTGGCCTGTGTCAGTGTGGGACTGTGTCAGTGTGGGACTGTGTCAGGCCCTGCCTGTGTTACTGTGTGTGTGTGTGTGTGTGTGTGTGTGTGTGTGTGTGTGTGTGATCTGTCTCTGTGTGTGTTTGTGTGTGTGTGATATGTATGTATCTGTGTGTGTGTGTGTGTGTGATGTGTATGTGTTTGTGTGTGATGTGTTTGTGTGTGTGTGTGTGGATACTGTAATGTACGTCAGTGTTCGTGTACGTCAGTGCAGGCGCGCATGTGTACGCATACGTGCAAGTGCCAAGTGTGTGGTTTGTGTGTGTGTGTGTGTGTGTGTGCATGTGTGCGCGCGCGCGTGGGCGTTTTGTTGTTGTTTTTGTGTTTTTTGAGAGACAGACAGACAGACAGACATCACTCGAGGGAGAGAGTCAAAAAAGCCAGAGACAGGCACAGACATTGATACACACAGAAAGACTGAGACACAGACAGCAAGAGACTGAAAGAGAGAGTGGGGTGAGACTGTCAGACTGTGAGAGAGCCTGAGAGAGATAATGTGTGTGTGTCCAGCAACTAAACAGTTGTCTTTTTTCTCTCTTTTTTTTTTATATATTTTTTTTAAGAACATAGATTTATTGGACAAAAATCATGTGTGTTTTTTCAAAATGGTGACATGAAAACATTGATGAAAACAAAATAAATAACTGGTTTACTTCAAGGTCCGGTTCACTGAATACAACTTTTGTCTGTGTAAATCCTTTTACCATTCCAGGGGGAGGCATTATAAATTATGACTGATTTGGATGTCAGTACCCACTGTAACCGTAAACAAACTTTGATGAGGTGAAGCTCTTCACAGATCCCGTGTTTTTTCAAACCTACCTCTTCATCACTCACACATCTCTAAGTAAAGAAACTTTGAGGGAGAGATGAACTGCCTGGCCTCCTGACAGCCCTGACGGCGTCACCTTTCAGCGCCAGGTCATCCATACGAGGTTCCACAAGCAACAGCAGTCAGCACTCTGTGACCGGGCCGCGGGACACACTTCACTGCATTCTGCCTGCTCACCCTCTCGTTCTGGGATGGGTCAGAAATTCAGTGTAATGTGTTCATTGCCAGGGCCCAAATTCTCGTCATTCTTTCTTAGTGATGCATTTTGTTACAATCCAATTCAGTGTTCATTGCCAGGGCCCAAATTCTCGTCATTCTTTCTTAGTGATGCATTTTGTTACAATCCAATTCAGTGTTCATTGCCAGGGCCCAAATTCTCGTCATTCCTTCTTAGTAATGCATTTTGTTACAATCCAATTCAGTGTTCATTGCCAGGGCCCAAATTCTCGTCATTCCTTCTTAGTAATGCATTTTATTACAATCCCAATTCTCATCATTCCCTCTTGGTAATGCATTTTATTACAATCCCAATTCTCATCATTCCCTCTTGGTAATGCATTTTATTACAATCCCAATTCTCATCATTCCCTCTTGGTAATGCATTTTATTACAATCCCAATTCTCATCATTCCCTCTTGGTAATGCATTTTATTACAATCCCAATTCTCATCATTCCTTCATAGTAATGCTTTTTATTACAATCCCAATTCTCATCATTCCTTCTTAGTAATGCCTTTTATTACAATCCCAATTCTCATCATTCCCTCTTGGTAATGCATTTTGCTACAATCACATACAGACAACAATACCTTTTCTTGCCACAATTTTTTTTATGGAGCATTCCTATTTGGACATTTTTACCTTTTTTCCTGAAGCTTTTCATTTTTCCTTCTCAGTGCTTCACTGCAGTCTAGTGCAATCATACAGTGTTGGCTAGGTTCAGCTGTAACAGGCACTGACATACTCAACAACAAACCACCACAATGACCAAGAGGTGAGGAGTTAAAACCATAACATATCCCTTAATGT
This sequence comes from Alviniconcha strummeri, assembly GCA_963584105.1. NCBI lineage: Eukaryota > Metazoa > Mollusca > Gastropoda > Provannidae > Alviniconcha > Alviniconcha strummeri. The sequence goes on from OY757549.1 coordinate 1,597,487, forward strand.
TCATGCCCCCCCCCCCCCCACACACACACACACACTCATCATTCTAATGCCTCAGGAGGATAAAATCATCAGTCACCACAGACTCAAAGGGTCACTGTTCAGCCTTGACCCTTCCTCAGGCCATCTTTCAGCCTTGACCCCTGCTCAGGCCACCATGTAGACCACCTGTCTGCCCAGCGGCACTTTGCTGCCCTTCTCCTCCAAGGTCACAGTGGCCGTGTCAGTGTCGATGTGAAACACCGCTGTGCTGGACACCGGCACCTTGTCGTCCCCAGCACCGTTGAGGTCAGGAATCGTCCTCCAGCCTGCCTCTGCGTCCTTGTAACGCATCAGCTGGACTGATGACACGTCTGGAATTTGTGAGTTAGCATTTAGGCATCAGCAAATCAGTCCCTCTGAAATTAGCGAGTTAGCGTTCAGACATCAGCCGAGTTAGCATTCAGATATCAGCCAATTAGACAGCAGCATGTCTGAAATCATTGAGTTAGCATTTAGGTATCAGCCAATCAGATATCAGTATAAGTGCCGCAGCTGCCTAAAGGACCCTGTGCCTGTACACATTACAGTGGGTATTTTTTGTTTGTTTTTCAATCCAGATTTTTGTGCAGTGACTGACCAGTCAAAATGATTAGACTCAAACCAACAGTGTTGGCTGTGAAATTTTTCTCTTCCATCATCACTTTTGCCCTGCACTCTGTGAAAACCACAGCAAACACAGCAAAAATCTCTGCCTTAGCGACACCTTACCTTTGATTTTCGATCTTTCAGTCTTCATGAGTCGAGCAGCAATCTTGGCAACGACGTCTCCCTCAAATATTGGCAGGGCCACCTCGAAAAGTCCGCTGCCTTGCTGTTGGTTGACCATGCGCAGACACACTGAGGGCTGGAAAGACATTTCACATCTCTCAGTAATAATAACAAATCATTCTTATAAAGAGCCATTCTCTAAGCCCAGCTAAACTTGCTGTGCAATACAAACAACTCGTGACAAAACCCAGTTATGTACAATGTGAAACAGACCGATGCCCTGAGCGCCTGTGGAGAATCATCAAAAAAGGGAGTTAATCAACACTCCAAAGATGTCACACAATCACAACAACAACCTGAGTCACTATGTTAACTCTCACCTGGCACACATGTAAATACACAGGACATAAACTCCACCATGGTATGCCAGGTGAGACTTACAGAAGGTGACTCAGATTTTTGTTGTTGAGTTTGTGTGACGTCTTTTAAGCGCTAATTAACTCCTTTGTTTACTTACATACAGTTCAACAATCATAACCGTAAGTACTGCACTCCACCCAGAAGAATACCATCATTCAAGTTTCCACACCAACTTCAAGGGTGACAGCATCTTCAACACAGCTTCTATAGGATAAAATTCCATTTTCAAAGTGGCTTAAAAATCTATTTGTTTTGTTTTCTGTTTTCTTGTGTGGGTGTGGGGGGGGTGTGTGTGTGTATGTATGTGTGCATTCATGTGTATGTATGTGTGAATATACATATGTGAACATGCATGTGTGTGCATACATATGTGCATGCATGCATCTGTGTGTATGTGTGTGCATGCATACGTGTATGCATGTGTGTGTGTGTATGCAAGTATTCATGCATGCATGTGTGGGTGTTTACATACACATGTGTTGCGAGAACTGACCTCTGTGCGATAGGTGATGAAGGGGTTGCCAGGGCAGCAGTCACCACGCACTTTTTCATCAGCTTCCTCTGAGAACCGCACTTCAATTCCCTCCAGCTGCACACATAACGCCCACATTCAGTCAAAGCACCACACTTCCACACACCCAGGTTTGTACTGATGTACATGGATTGGTTTCAATGTGAGTGGGTGTGCTTGGATTGGTGTCAATGTGTGAGTGGGTGTGCTTGGATTCATGTCAATGTGTGAGTGGGTGTGCTTGGATTGGTGTCAACGTGTAAGTGGGTGTGCTTGGATTGGTGTCAACGTGTAAGTGGGTGTGCTTGGATTGGTGTCAATGTGTAAGTGGGTGTGCTTGGATTGGTGTCAACGTGTAAGTGGGTGTGCTTGGATTGGTGTCAACGTGTAAGTGGGTGTGCTTGGATTGGTGTCAATGTGTAAGTGGGTGTGCTTGGATTGGTGTCAACGTGTAAGTGGGTGTGCTTGGATTGGTGTCAACGTGTAAGTGGGTGTGCTTGGCACCATGACACATTCCTTGTGCACTGACCTCAGCAACTGGCAACAAAGTTGTATTGTTCTTAGCCAACAGTTCCCATGCCTATATACAGTCACTGTAAGAACAAGGACCATCACTGTAAGAACAAGGTCAGTCACAGCAAGAACAAGGACAGTCACAGTAAGAACATGGACATAAGAACAAGGACCATCACTGTAAGAACAAGGACAGTCACTGTAAGAACAAGGACAGTCACAGCAAGAACATGGACATAAGAACAAGGACAGTCACTGTAAGAACAAGGACAGTCACTGTAAGAACAAGGACAGTCACAGCAAGAACATGGACATAAGAACAAGGACAGTCACTGTAAGAACAAGGACAGTCACTGTAACAGTGCAAGAACAAGGACAACAACGATGAAGAGAGTAAAGCAGACCAGACACAAAAGAAGCAGTGTGCAAGGCGAGCGGTTCCTGACCTCAAGAGTGTTGCACAGGTAGACACGGTTCGTCTCCAGCACCAGCCTCTCCTCAAACTCGGACGTCAGATCCAGCGCCCTCAGTCCGTGCTTCTTGAAGTTCTCCTGCACACAGCACCATGCTACTTCAGTACAGGGGTACACCAGCATAACACCAAACATAGTACATCCAAAGACAGCACAGTCCTTATAGCCTACACAAAACAAGTGAGGACAGATTTCACTTTGATCCAAATTGGCTTTGCCACCTATTTCTTCTTCACTGACAGCAGCAGGGATGGAAACTTTGCCAATGCCCAGTCAACCATGACAGATACATCAGGGTGAAACAAGACCACAAAGACCACAAAGTGTCGTCAAGGAGGAAAACATATCTTAATTATATGCCATGCATCATTCCCGTCCCACTGTGATTTTTCACACAACAGTATCTCTCTTCAAACAATCAGCCCAGCATTAGCTAGGGCTGTTATAGGTAACTGCTGGTCTTTGCAGGTAGCCCTGGAGCCATTTATGAGGGGCAAGGTGGCTAGCTGCCTCCTGGAAGAACAATTCTCAGCAGCTGAAGATTTTTCCCCAGCCCACTTCCATCTCACTCTGGAGCTTCTTCCTCAGCTAAGCAAACATGCCAGACCATTGTCTCTGTAATTGTGCTGCTTAGCACCAGACAGCCCACCGCCCCAACACTCCATTCCTCCGAAATTCCAGACAGCCCACCGCCCCAACACTCCATTCCTCCCAAACTCCACTTGGCGCCAGACTGAGACAGACCAGCGCCCCAACACTCCATTCCTCCCAAACTCCACTGTGCACCAGACAGCCCACCACCCCAACACTCCATTCCTCCCAAACTCCACTGTGCACCAGACAGCCCACCACCCCAACACTCCATTCCTCCCAAACTCCACTGTGCACCAGACAGCCCACCACCCCAACACTCCATTCCTCCCAAACTCCACTGGGCACCAGACAGACCACCACCCCAACACTCCATTCCTCCCAAACTCCACTGGGCACCAGACAGCCCACCACCCCAACACTCCATTCCTCCCAAACTCCACTGGGCACCAGACAGCCCACCACCCCAACACTCCATTCCTCCCAAACTCCACTGGGCACCAGACAGACCAGCGCCCAGACCTGCCTACCCATAAAAAACCCTTTCAGGAAACTAGGGCCCCAAAACACAATTTCTCAGGAAATTTAAGGCTTCTGTCAGGAATGCATCACATCAGGTGATTTCAGTCTGGAAACACTTCCTTGAGGGTTTTCTTGAATTTTTGTCGGCTGCTGTCAAAGGCAGATTACTGTCCACGAGGGTTGTCACCAGTAACGCCTCCGCTCTTGTTGTTTTAAGCACAAGCAGAGTTTCCTTCTGCTTGAACACTGAACTGACTGAAGGGCGAGTTTCCTTCTGCTTGAACATTGAACAGACTGAAGGGCACGTCCTTCGCAATTCTGCATATTCTTTGTGATGCTTGCACGCCACGTGCCTCTTGCAGTCATCGTGCCTGCCATGTCCAATGCTAAAGTCAAGTCGGCAAGTGCAACAGTAGCAAAAGGTTGCAACTTTCATAGAAGGCTTTAGGACTAGCCAGTCGGTGGTGTAATCAAGCAGAAACTTCTGTAAAATCCATGGCTTCTTGGCATCTTGGTCTTGTCTTGGAGCTTCGCTCATTCTCTTACTCGCCATCACATTTCACGAAATTTTCAAAACCAGCTCAGACGGGAAGTGGGAACGTAAAATGTATGAATTGGCTCATGCAAATAGGATTGCAACTAGATGAAATGAACTCCTGACTTTTTTAGTTGACACTACACATGCGCAAGGTCATTTGACCTTTACCCAGCAAGTTATGCAAATGCTCTCGGTGCAAGCGAACTCTTACAACTTTAGCAAAGGGAGAAGAAAAAAATCTGAAAGTTTGACCATGTCTCCGGAATGCCATAGTTCAGGGTGTCTGTCTGGATATATTACGGAGAGACCGGAAAGGTAGGCAGGTCTGAGCGCCCCAACACTCCATTCCTCCCAAACTCCACACAGCACCAGGCAGCCCACCGCCCCAACACTCCATTCCTCCCACTCCACTGTGCACCAGACAGCCCACCGCCCCAACAATCCACTCCTCCCAAATTCCACTTGACACCAGACAGCCCGGTGCCCCAAATTCCATTCCTCCCAAATTCCAACATGCAGGATAAGAGGACCGGCCACAACTCACCTTGGCCACCTGAACAAACGGCATAACCTTCTTCATGTATTTCTGCAGCTCCGTCTTCTGCTTCAACTCTGCCGATATCACCTTGTTGTCAGGGAAACCATTGTTGGCCTGTAGGGATCAGACAAAAGGGGCATCAGTTAAAATCTTTAATAATTGTGACTTGTGGAGAAACCGTTCACCCAGTTTGTTTTGATTTGCTTTCCTCAATGAAATAAGTGAACCTGAACTGCCCACGTGTAAACTCCCAAAAGAGGGTTCCACAGTGTGTGTGCCAGTATGTCTGGGTGTGGTGTGCAAGGAATACAAAATGTTTCCATATCATTTTTGAGGCGCGTTTTGTGTGTGTGTGTTTGTGTGTGTGTGTGTGTTTCTCTTTCTTTCTTTTTTTCATCTTGTATAGTACAGTGTGTTCACCCTTGTCAGTAACACACCACACTATTGGGTGGTTCAGTGAAGCTGGTTTGCAGGAGTGACTGCCCTTTGTAATCTCTCGCGCAAGAAGTCAGGAGAGGTCGCAGCGTCACTTCTGGGCAGATTTCTGAATAGGTGTTGCTTCACACGGTGTATAACAATGGAAGTTGACCTAGAATTGCAAAGCAGTACAAATGTCACCACTGCTGTAGTTGCAAAAATTACTGGGGAAAGGGGATGGAGGGTGGAAAAAAAGTGTCTTTGCATAGATTTTTGGCTGACCAGAAGATCAAGGGTTCATGGAAAAAAATGTGTTTTGGGGCATCCTATAGTATAAGCAACAAGTTATTGCTCGTAGCCAGACACGTTCTGACTACAGGCCTCCAAAAATACCTTTAAAGTTGGCAGTGTAAAATTCACAAATTCACTGTCACCACCTTCCATTGTGAAGAAAGTATGCACCGGAAGTAAAAGCAGCCAAGGGACATAAGCGATGCCGGGCAAAAGTCAATGGAGTTAACAACCCCACCTGAACCGCCCAATAGAAATGACCGCTAGTCATACAGAGTAATATCTGTGACACTGGGATCTGCTGAAGTTGCACTGACAATCAGCAGCTGGGAACGAGATAAGGGGGACTGGCTAACCATGAGGTAACCTGGTGTTTTACACTCAATCAAAAATAAACAAATAAATAAAACAGGTCAGAAGTATGACCCATGCAGTATTTCTGTATCACAGAAGTGTCAACATTGCTGTGAAGAAGAAAGACAGATACCCTGGGTGTGTCTGGGTTTGTCCCAGCAACGGTTTGGACCAGGGGGTAAAACTGCACACAGCCGCCTCATCAATATAATCCCTTGGAGAGTCTTTGCTCGTTTTCTTGGTTGTTGTTTTTGTGTGTGTGTTTTTACAAGTGAAGAACAGTAATCAACGTTTCCAAACATGCTCCGGCAAATTCCCCAGAGAGTGACAATTTTCCCAAGTGACCTTTTTTTCCTAAATGAAAACTTTCCGAAGGGTTACTTGGGTTATGCTTCCCGAGAAACAGCACCTGCACTCGGGTCGAGCCCCCTGAGTGACCAACCCCCAGGTGGGTGGACGAGGAAGGTGAGCACCATCACTTACCGTGAACAGGGTCGAGTCCCCTGAGTGACCAACCCCCAGGTGGGTGGACGAGGAAGGTGAGCACCATCACTCACCATGAACAGGGTCGAGCCACCTGAGTGACCAACCCCCAGGTGGGTGGACGAGGAAGGTGAGCACCATCACTCACCGTGAACAGGGTCGAGCCCCCTGAGTGACCAACCCCCAGGTGGGTGGACGAGGAAGGTGAGCACCATCACTCACCGTGAACAGCTCCTTCAGGGTGATGAGCACTGTGTTTTGCCAGGGTGGGTACGTCCTCGCCACCCAGATGGTGCCATGGGTGGGCGGTGAGGGTTTCTGAAACGCAGACGTATGCAGTCCAAATTCCACATCTCATCCTGCTACCTAAAGGCCACATTACTGTCAAGGCGGACAAAAACTGTTGAAAAGCAACAGCATGGTGACTCCAACATGAAATGTGGAGGACATATTCAAGAGCTTGTACTTTTGCTTCAGTTTTTGTCATGCCATTTTCCATGATGAACTCAACATGCACAAACTCATAAAATTATCAGTAAAGAACATGAAGCATTTACTCACTAAAAGAAGCCATGATTCAAATATAAAAAAAACAGATTTCAACGGATGTGAAATGTACCAATGAACAGAAAGAGGCCGACAGTGACTGCGTCAACTCACCCAAGGAAGGACGCTAACAACTGCTGACAGACATGATGTGTCCCAAGGGACACAACCCGACATGACTGACCTGCAGTGACTGTCACCTAATGCATGTAGTTCACACCAGGGAACAGGTACCAAAAGCAGTTACCTAATGCATGTAGTTCACACCAGGGAACAGGTACCAAAAGCAGTCACCTAATGCATGTAGTTCACACCAGGGAACAGGTACCAAAAGCCATCACCTAATGCATATAGTTCACATCAGGGAACAGTACCGAAGGCTGTCATCTAATGCATGTAGTTCCCACCTTGTTGAATCACTTACGCTGTTTTTGCTTTCACTTTAGTCATTGACCTTGGGCTCTGTACATGTTGACTCACTTACCTTGTTTTTGCCCGGATTGAGGGTGCTCTTCAGACGCAGACGGAACTCGTGCGCAGCATCCATCAGGTACTCCGACGAACGGATCAGCAGTTCATCCACAGGGCCCGCCACTGGCCAAGATGCATGCATGACGCTCTCCCCTGACGAACCTGTTTTCATCTGCGGACAAACAGTAACAATGCACTCTACACCAGTGCCAACTTCACCAAATGCATCACAGCAAAGTCAGCCAGGGCTGCCCTTTTTCCACTACAACACGACAAACCTCGGTGGGTCTGGGCGGCACAGACTCCCCTCCGCAAACCTTCCTCCATAGCAGGCTGGCAGGGCGAAGTCCAAAGGGTCTGCCTTCCTGGTGACGCCCCTTCTTCCAGTTGTCTGTCTGTTCCTCTGTCTGTTCTTCGGTCTGTTTGTCTATTTTCTGACTCTCCGTGAGTTTGTGTCTCCCTCTCATAATACAAATGAGATACAACACACACACACGGATACATGCACCAACTCAGCCATGGAACAGAAGAAGCTACATACTTTACAGATCACCAGCTGTCCACACCCACCCCACAGCTGACCACTGACACCCACACAGCTGACCACTGACATCCACTACACAGCTGACCACTGACACCCACACAGCTGACCACTGACATCCACCACACAGCTGACTACTGACACCCACACAGCTGACAACCAACACCCACCACACAGCTGACCACTGACACCCACACAGCTGACCACCAACACCCATCACACAGCTGACCACTGACACCTACACAGCTGACCACTGACACCCACACAGCTGACAACCAACACCCATCCCACAGCTGACCACTGACACCCACACAGCTGACCACTGACACCCACACAGCTGACAACCAACACCCACCCCACAGCTGACCACTGACACCCACACAGCTGACCACCAACACCCACCACACAGCTGACCACTGACACCTACACAGCTGACCACTGACACCCACACAGCTGACAACCAACACGCACCACACAGCTGATCACTGACACCCACACAGCTGACAACCAACACCTACCCCACAGCTGACCACTGACAGCTACACAGCTGACCACTGACACCCACACAGCTGACCACCAACACCCACCACACAGCTGACCACCAACACTCACACAGCTGACCACCAACACCCACCACACAGCTGACCACCAACACCCACCACACAGCTGACCACCAACACCCACCACACAGCTGACCACCAACACTCACACAGCTGACTACCAACACCCACCACACAGCTGACCACCAACACCCACCACACAGCTGACCACCAACACCCACCACACAGCTGACCACCAACACCCACCACACAGCTGACGGAACAACTCACCTTCTGCAGCTCTCCCCAGATGTGTTCAGCCATGTGCGGACAGATGGGGGCCATCAGCAGCGTCTGGACTTCAATGAAGCGGAACACCAGGTCATGGTGCATGCCTTCCATTTCCACCTCTCTGTACTTGTCACGCTTCCCCTGACACACACAACCAGGCATGACGTGTCAACAACCAGGCATGACGTGTCAACAACCCGCTCCCTGACACACACAACTAGGCATGATGTGTCAGCAACCAGGCATGATGTGTCAACAACCCGCTCCCTGACACACGCAACCAGGCATGATGTGTCAACAACCAGGCATGACATGTCAACAACCAGGCATGACGTGTCAACAACCCGCTCCCTGACACACGCAACCAGGCATGACGTGTCAGCAACCAGGCATGACGTGTCAACAACCCGCTCCCTGACACACACAACCAGGCATGACGTGTCAACAACCAGGCATGACATGTCAACAACCAGGCATGACGTGTCAACAACCCGCTCCCTGCCGCACTGCACTCTTCCACATCCTCCCCGTCTGTGCAAGATCCCATCTAATGAGCCTTTGTGCATGCACATTTTGAACTGATGAGCCTTCATGCATGCAGAAATCTGAACTGACGGGCCTTTGTGCATGGCGTCATCTGAACTGATGAGCCTTCATGCATGCAAATATTCTGCAGCCACAGTGACAATACCATTTGAAAACGAAACTCAAACAGGCTTGCATTCCACAATCACAACTTGATGTACACATTCCTTTTAAAAGTCCAGTGTGAGCTTTTCCACACCAAGACTTAATTTACCAAACCAAGAGCCTGTGCTGGCAATGAGGAAGCAGTCACGCCACCCACCCCCCACCCCCCACCTCCCACCCCAACCCCCTGCATGCACGCGCCCTCTGCTGCAGGTGTTCCGGTAAGCCGGGGTTCCACAGCAGGGTCAAGGCCACGCAGCATGCTCAGCTTACCTGGAACTCAAAGAATCCAGTCCTCAGCGCCTCCTTGAACATGAAGTTTTCGTAGTGTGTCTGCGTCTCGATGATGGCCTGCTGGATCTCACTGCAACACACAACACCACAACAACACACTTCAATTGACATGCAACACACAACACACCAACCACACACTTCAACTGACATGCAACACACAACACCCCAACAACACACTTCAACTGACATGCAACACACAACACCCCAACAACACATCTCAACAGAACCAGCTCTCCCACACCCTCCCCATCCTCCAAACCAGACACGGAGCTGCAATCATGGGCTGTACTTCAGGGACAGTCTGCTTTTCTGTACTGGGGAGCACACACACACGCACACACGCACGCACACATGCACGCACACTTGTCCCCTCCACCCTGAGATAACCTCCAAACACAGCTGACCAGGCAGTGCCCTTTTATCACCTTCTGCTCCCCCCCCCCCCCCAACCCAAGTTTGTCTCTGTAAAGGAAAGGTGTTACCTGAGGAAGACACGGTCATTGAAGGTGTAGGACTCTGGGGGACCGGAGCGCAGGCTGCTGCGGTTGGCGATCATGTCCTTCACCCACTCCAGCAGCGTGTACAGGCGCAGCAGTCCCGCCTCCGCCATCTTCTCCACAAAATTGGCGTCTTCCACCGTGTCGCCCGCATCCGCCAGAGACAGACGCATGCCTGGCCAACAAGCACTCCAGCTTACAACAGCAATAGCATGCAGCTTTAATGCCAAGTGGACTTACTGCTGCACTGAGACTGTGTCACGGTGCCAAGCACACTCACACCCCACCGTTACTCCAATCAGAAAATGAAAACCTTGTGCTACAATGAAAGAAAACACAGGTGCCAAGCACATTCACCCACACATTCACTCCAACCAACAAAATGAAAACATATCACTATAAGGAAAGAAACCAGAGGTAAAAGGTTGGACACAGATAAACCAAAGCTAGGCCCAACACCTGTCCTGCATGTGTCAGGTGTGTCATTGCTGCCTACAGAGAAAGCAAGTGTAAATATGTCAGATGAAACATCAGAAATGCCTCTGCCGAGTCCAACATTAAATAAACTGGTATGTCCTGCTACTACTACTACTACCAATAATAAAAATTATCTCCAGTGAGCCAACTAACCTGTTTGGTTTACACCAACAATATGTGAACACAAATTTAAAGAAACATATAAAAATATAAAGGAACAATCCAACAAAAGCTGAGGACGTATCTTTCATGGAGCTTCTGTGCCTTGTATTTACTTGCATGCCAGGTCAGACCTACCTTAGGTGACTCACATCTTTGCTGTGTTCATTTGATGTTATTCAAGCATTAACTCTCTTTGCTTGCTGATTTTTTTAAAAGTAACCACTAACTTCAGAGAAATGTAACAGGCGAAGGCAATGTGACAATAAAGAAATCCCGATGCAAGATGCAGCAGAAAAAGAATACTCACCATCCGCGGAGAATTTTGAAATGGCCTCGGACAGGGCCAGGAAATTTCCTGTTGACTTGGACATCTGGACAACAGAACAGTCCATCCCACCAGTCACACACTGACCATCACATCACTCATCAACACCTCTGTCACATGCTAACCATCACATGTCAAAAATACAGCTGTCATAAGTGTATTTATTTCAGGGTCAAGGACAAAGTATCAGGCAGAGCAAGTCATCCACCAAAGGTTTCCAGTCTGGTTGATTTCAAAATCAGAATCATTCAGGACTTAAAATTAGGATGTTCCTGTCTGGCTAATTTCAAAATCAGGATCAGTCAGGAACTGAAATAAGGATATTCCTGTCTGGCCGCTTTCAGAATCAAAGTGATGTTGCTTGAACAAGAGTGGCGTCATTTTCCCAGAGTAATGTCATTTACTAAAAGAGAGTCTGCACTAAAAGTTGACTCTGCCGCATCAGGAAGTTGAACCTGCATCAGCAGCACAATGGACCCAACACTGTACTACTGAGCTACATCCCTGCTCTAAGGAACTGTTACTACTGACCTCTGAACTGCGCCAGCTCCGCCCTAAGGAACTGTTACTACTGACCTCTGAACTGAGCCAGCTCCACCCTAAGGAACTGTTTGTTACTGCTGACCTCTGAACTGAGCCAGCTCCACCCTAAGGAACTGTTTGTTACTGCTGACCTCTGAACTGAGCCAGCTCCACCCTAAGGAACTGTTTGTTACTGCTGACCTCTGAACTGAGCCAGCTCTGCCCTAAGGAACTGTTTGTTACTGCTGACCTCTGAACTGAGCCAGCTCTGCCCTAAGGAACTGTTACTACTGACCTCTGAACTGAGCCAGCTCTGCCCTAAGGAAATGTTACTACTGACCTCTGAACTGAGCCAGCTCTGCCCTAAGGAAATGTTACTACTGACCTCTGAACTGAGCTAGCTCTGCCCTAAGGAAATGTTACTACTGACCTCTGAACTGAGCCAGCTCTGCCCTAAGGAACTGTTACTACTGACCTCTGAACTGAGCCAGCTCTGCCCTAAGGAACTGTTAGTTACTACTGACCTTCTCTGAATTGAGCAGAATGTGTCCGTTGGCCCGCACTCCCTTTGGCCATCTGGATCTGAAAAGGAAAACATTGAACTGAAATGTAAAATAATGATAATCACGGAAAGTGAAGAAATGAACACACACACGTCAACACTTCCCCATATTTTTGCACCCATTATTAAATTAAACTGGACTGACCTCACTTTTACAAAAACTCATCCTGATAAGCAACAGTGACCTTCAAAAGACCATTTTGATCAGCTGCCACTGTTTTTCACCTACAGTTCTTTGTACAAGGCAGCTCTACGGCATGCCAGCAATGCTCCACCTGGGTGCACACGGCCTCCTTTGATGGTATCAGGCAGAGTCTGGGCTTCAACAAAAGTGCAGGTCAGCTGCAAGTTATCTCCCTTCTTCAAGCAGTGATGTCATTTGCCCAAAATGATGTCATTAATAGTTGTGCCCAAAGCGATGCCATGTAACCAAAGTGATGTTGTTGGCCAAAAAAGATACCACTTGCCTGAGGTGGTATCATTTGCTACTGCCATTTGCCAAACCTACTGCGATGAGGCCAAACAGGCACGTGGCATAAAGGTCCATTTTGCCTCTGTCTGACAAGTACAAAGCACTTTCCATGTAGACAGGGTCATTTTGCCTCTGTTTGACAAGTACAAAGCACCTTCCATGTAGACAGGGTCATTTTGCCTCTGTTTGACAAGTACAAAGCACCTTCCATGTAGACAGGGTCATTTTGCCTCTGTTTGACAAGTACAAAGCACCTGGTATGAAAACAGGGCCTTTTTGCTTCTGTTTGACAAGTACAAGCTGGGAAGGGGCTTGGGCGCTGCCTTTCCCCAAGAAGACCACAACATGCCAAAGACCACAACAACATGACAAAGACCACAACATGACAGCAAAGCCAAAACAACATGACAAAAACCACAACATAACAAAGACCACAACAACATGGCAAAGACCACAACAACATGGCAGCAACATGGCAAAGACCACAACAACATGGCAAAAACCACAACAACATGGCAAAAACCACAACATAACAAAGACCACAACAACATGGCAAAGACCACAACAACATGGCAGCAACATGGCAAAGACCACAACAACATGGCAAAAACCACAACAACATGACAAAGACCACAACAACACAGCAAAGACCACAACAACATGGCAAAAACCACAACAACATGACAAAGACCCAACATGACAAAGACCACAACAAGAGGGCAAAGTGGAGATGGTGGAAAACTGACTTGTCGTTGGGCCACATGGCGGTGTGGCAGTAGATGAAGTAGGTGAGGTGGTTCTGGACCAGGTCCTTGCCAGACATGCGCACGTCCACGGGGTACCAGTACTGGAACTCGGCTCGCAGACAGTCCAGCGTTGCCTTGGGGATGCTGCACTGGCTGGGGTAGCGGTCCGTCTGCAGAAAGATGTAGTCCCACACCTCCAGGCTCATCTGCTCCGGCCTGCACCATCACCACACAAACGGTCACAATGGCCAGGTGAAAAGTGAGGCAGCGACAACCAATGTACTTGATGTTAGCAGGTCAACCCCACCCCCACTGTAGACAAGAGAGGCAGCACAAAGACATACCTGATGTTGGTAGGTCAACATTGACAAGAGAGGCAGTGACAGGAAACGTACTTGATGTCGGCAAGTCAACAGACAAATGAGGCAGTGACAGGGAACGTACTTGATGTTGGCAGGTCAACAGACAAATGAGGCAGTGACAGGGAACGTACTTGATGTTGGCAGGTCCACAGACAAGAGAGGCAGTGACAAGGAACATACCTGATGTTGGCAGGTCAACACAGACAAGAGAGGCAGTGACAGGGAATGTACTTGATGTCGGCAGGTCCACACAGACAAGAGAGGCAGTGACAGGGAACGTACTTAATGTCAGCAGGTCCACACAGACAAGAGAGGCAGTGACAGGGAACGTACTTAATGTCGGCAGGTCAACACAGACAAGAAAGGCAGTGACAGGGAACGCACTTGATGTTGGCAGGTCCAGGCTGACTTCCGTCCACCACCCCTCCCTGAAGTAGATGCGCCACAGCGTAGAAGGACATGTAGATGGTGGAGTCCGACAAACTCTCGATGATGTACTGGGGGTCCCAAGGCATCCTGGTGCCTGCCGGGGGGAACGTGAAACAGCAATGTACACCTTGCATCTCTTTCCTTTCAGCAACAGAGCCCAAGAGAAGGTCTGGGCAAAAAATGTATAAACTGTTCAGTGACAGCGTGAGACCCGAGGCTCAGGCCTCCCGTCAGTCAGGATTCCTTTGAGACCCTTTACCATATCCTCTGTACCAAAACTCCTCTGCATGTGTGGCTGGGTGACACTTAAACTGATTGGCTATAGGTAATTATACTTTACTTGTTTATAGTGATGCCCTTTTGACAGTTTTGTGGGTTGTTTAGATGGGTGGCACTGTCCTGACACGACTCTGTGTAAGCAAAAGGTACACCACTTGGTTTGGTTTCTTTGGGGTTGAATACTATTAGAAGCATATTTGGTCAAGGACTGAGTCTGGATGATTAATTGTATCGAACATGTAGTTTTTATTGGATTCTTAGTAGGATGAAGCCTTATTTGGGGGTACTGATGTATCCATCTATGAGGGATACAAAGGGATGGGCAAATTCTGTTGACTTAATGGAATAATTATGCTGTGTAATTTATAGCAGCAAGGTGACAGAGTTTCGTCCTATGGGTAATATTGGGACGACAGGGTGGGGTGGGGTAGGGGGGGGGGGACACACACAGAGTCCATACAACCTGGAGCATGGTGCAAGTTCTTACAGCAGGAGGAATGGGGGGGGGGGGGGGGGGGCCATACCCAGTCCGTAGGACCTGGAGCATCATGCAAGTTCTTACAGCAGGAGGAATGGGGTGGGGGGTGGGGGGGGCCATACCCAGTCCGTAGGACCTGGAGCATCATGCAAGTTCTTACAGCAGGAGGAATGGGGTGGGGGGTGGGGGGGGCCATACCCAGTCCGTAGGACCTGGAGCATCATGCAAGTTCTTACAGCAGGAGGAATGGGGGGGGGGAGGAATGGGGGGGGGCCATACCCAGTCCGTAGGACCTGGAGCACGCATGCTCGTGCAGCCAGTCCAGGGTGGCCTGGAAGTTGTGGCGAACGTCCTCAGAGAAAACGTTCATCATGGCCAGACACTCCTCCGCCTGCTTCTTCCAGCCAGGCTCCCCGTAGTCCAAGAACCTGCCGAGACAGCCACAGTATGTTTTACATCGTCAAGACAACGGAACTCCTGGTGAAAACACCTCCCACCCAGACAAGAGCTTCTTAACACTACTTTTTCTGCACTTTCCACATAAATCAATCCCTTTTTAAGAACTTCCCCCTTCCATTTTCTGTGAAACGAAAGCCATGTCCAAGGACCAGCCCTTCCTTAGAGCCAGGCCTGCTGGATGCTGGGTGTGCCCTTAAAGGGGACACGGGGTGAAGAACTATCTCAGGCCTTAGCAACAGGAATGGAATAAAAACAGACCCACAGCAGTTTTCAGTCCATTTATGGTTTAGTGTGGTGAAGATCTACCTTTCAAAGTCTCAAGACCACAGCCACTGAGGGTTACCCTTTTGACCAAGACTGATGTCAAGTCTGGGGTGTCATGTCTGGGATGTCAAGTCTGGGATGTCATGTCTGTGATATCAAGTCTGTGATGTCAAGTCTGGGATGTCATGTCTGTGATATCAAGTCTGTGATGTCAAGTCTGTGATGTCAAGTCTGTGATGCCAAGTCTGTGATGCCAAGTCTGTGATGTCAAGTCTGTGATGCCAAGTCTGTGATGTCATGTCTGTGATGTCAAGTCTGTGATGTCAAGTCTGTGATGTCATGTCTGTGATGTCAAGTCTGTGATGCCAAGTCTGTGATGTCATGTCTGTGATGTCAAGTCTGTGATGTCATGTACATGATGTCATGTCTGCATGTGGGGCAGAGGCATATATCACGTCACAAGCCAGCCTTTTTTTGTACCTTCATCAGTAAAGAGTGAACAATACGGTGCACTATAAGAAACTCAAATTCAAAACAAACTATTTCTGGTGCATAAATACTGATAGAACCACCCTACAAAACCTGCAAATGGACTGTTTGCACAATCTGTGCCCCCCCAAAAGTATACATCCTCAACAGATTTTCTGTTCAAATGAAAGTCACAATTTTGTACAGGGTTATCAAGTACATCAAAATAACAAAACGCAATATGCACGAAACCAAAAATTCTTATTTTTCAACACTATGGTGACATTTCTGTGCATGCATTTTATTTTTCCTTTCACAAACAGGGAAACCAGTTAGTTACACAAAAATTCTAAAGGAAAATAAAACAAAGAGTCGTCTGCTAGTTGCAGCACTTACCACTGGTCACACAGGGCCACCACACACTCGTCGCCGGAGCGTGAAATCACCTGATTCTCTGGCTCCTGGTAGATCACTGCTTCATTCTGAAATCACACATAGCTGCATTAGCCAAAGGATTTAGACACATCTGTACAGTAGTGACAGTGAAGGGACTGACACATCTGTATGGCAGGGACAGTGAAGGGACTGACACATCTGTATGACAGTGACAGTGAAGGGACTGACACATCTGTATGGCAGGGACAGTGAAGGGACTGACACATCTGTATGACAGTGACAGTGAAGGGACTGACACATCTGTATGGCAGGGACAGTGAAGGGACTGACACATCTGTATGACAGTGACAGTGAAGGGACTGACACATCTGTATGACAGGGACAGTGAAGGGACTGACACATCTGTATGACAGTGACAGTGAAGGGACTGACACATCTGTATGACAGGGACAGTGAAGGGACTGACACATCTGTATGACAGTGACAGTGAAGAGATTCAGACACATCTGTATGGTAGTGACAGTAAATGGATTCAGACACATCTGCACAGCAGTGACAGTGAAGGGACTGACACATCTGTATGGCAGTGACAGTGAAGATCTTCAGACACATATGTATGTTAGTGACAGTAAAAGGATTCAGACACATCTGCATGGCAGTGACAGTAAAAGGATTCAGACACATCTGCATGGCAGTGACAGTAAAAGGATTCAGACACATCTGCATGGCAGTGACAGTAAAAGGATTCAGACACATCTGCATGGCAGTGACAGTAAAAGGATTCAGACACATCTGCATGGCAGTGACAGTAAAAGGATTCAGACACATCTGCATGGCACTGCCCTTGACAAGCACAGCAACAGCAACAACAACAGCAACAGCAACAACAACAGCAACAGCAACAACATCACACCTTGCTGATCATCAGTTTCTGGATGGTCTTCTTGACGTCCTGAACTTTCTGCCCCTCGTAGCCCTTGACGATCATGGTGCCATCGTAGAATCCTTTCTTGTACACCTCTCCCTTGGCTTCCTCCAGCTTGTCGCGGTCGTTCTGACTCGCCACCTTGTAGCGCTCACACGCCGTCACTGCAGACAGGTTGCCAAAGTCCGGAACCTCAATGATCGGCACCTAAAAACAAAGACGGGCGGACAAAGACAGAGCCTGAGTTGGACTGTTGTTGTTGCTTGTCTGGGTATCAGTTTTCTGCACTTCCACTGAAGCAGGTAAGTAAGTGGTTGTTAAAGCCCAGACAGTAACAGATCACAGATCATTTATGGTGCCCCATCTCATCAGAGCCTGGGATGTTTACACAGGCCCACTGATGTACGCATTCATCATACACACACACACACACACACACACACACACACACACACACACACACACACACACACACACACAATACAAATACACACATTACAAATGATGGGTTGGTGGAAATGAGAAGAAGGACCCCACAAATCAGGAGGTAGAAGAAAAGAGGTGGCATTTCACTTTTGACTTAAAAGGGGAGAGTGAAGAGAGATGCCTGACAGAGGAAGAAAGTTCCAGATGTCAAGTCCGATGTATTGAAAGGGTTTCTCCACCAAGGTCCTCCTCCCCATCATCAGAAAACTGATGAGAGTTTAAAGAGCGAGAAGGGGAGTACTGGTAGGTTGGGCAACTCAGAAAGGTGAACCAAGTCAGAGTGACAAAACGAACACAGACAAACAAGTACGACTCAAACTTACAGGCTCAAAAGGCAGCACCATTTCATCCTTGATGCCATATTTTTCTCTGAATGCCTCTTTCTTCTTCAGGTCACGCAGAGCGGCAAAGTCATCAGGCGCATCTGACGGGACGCTGGTGACGATGCCCGTACCTTTGCCATACTTGATGTTGAGCATGGGCAGGGTGTAGACTGGGTCATACGACGTCAGTGGTGCTTTTAGGGGTATTCCCATGATGTCCTAAGCATAGGTAAACACAAACACGTGTGTATGTGTGTGTGTGTGAATGTATGCATGTGTTCATATATGTGGATTGGGTATGCATGCACGCCACATGTGCATCTGTGTGTATGTGTGTGCGCGTGCATGCACGTGTGCGTGTGAATGTGTGCATGCGTGCGTGCGCATGCATGCGTGTGTGTGTGTGTGTGTGTGTGTGTGTGTGTGTGTGTGTGTGTGTGTGTGTGTGTGTGTGTGTGTGTGTGTGTGTGTGTGTGTGTGTGTGCGTGTGCATGTGTGTGTGCAACTGTACTAATTTAAACTTAAGCACAACAACAACAAAATTTGACGGAACGGGAATAGCTAAATTTACTTGCTGAGACTTGCTTCAAAAGTACCTCTTGACAATGCTTCTCCTTTGGGCTGATTTTCATTCATGTTTTTAACCATCTACAAAATATATCCTTATTTACTGTTTGGCCATTTTTGTGTGTGCTTTGCTTTGTACATTTTGTTTGTTTGTTTTTCGCTTTCTGCTGTTTACCTGCCCGGTGAGCTTGGCAAGGACCTTGACCTTGCCATTCCCCTCCATCATTTCCTGGTAGCTCATGTTGCGAGCGGCCCTCTCCGTGCAGACAAACACCTCCCCGCTCTTCATGGCCACGGCAACATACTTCATGTCCGGCTTGACCCAGCAGTTGGTCTGACCAAACATGGTCTCCGGTCGGAGAGTGGCCGCCACCAGGAACACCGGTTTGCCTGACAGGGGTCTGTCCATCAACAGGAAACCCATTTTACAGCATCTACTGACTGCAAACTACATCTGATTCCAGGAAAGCAACACACCAAAAAAAGAAGAAAGAAAAAAGAAAGTAAAACCTTTCAATATGAGGCTAGCCAGGCTTTTCTTGTTTGTTTTTTAAAACTGTTTTTATTCATTTTCTGTTATGAAATAAAAGATGCACCACAAACCACAATTAATCACTCACAGACAGCTATAAGCTATCTAACATTCACCTGAAAAAGCCCTCTTCTGATTTCCCATTACAGTACATTATTACTGGTACAGCTAAGGTAAAATGTTTGTTGTGTCATGAGTCCTGTGTCAGGATTACTTTCTGCTACAGTAATCTTCATGACATAACAAACATGCATGGGAACAAAGACACACGCATCCATGGCCACAAAGACATGCACACATGCACAGGCACAGACACACACATGCACAGGCACAAAGACACACACATGCACAGGCACAAAGACACACACATGCACAGGCAAAAGACACACACATGCACAGGCACAAAGACACACACATGCACAGGCACAAAGACACATTCACAGGCACAATGACACACCCATGACCAGGCACCAAGACGCACGCATGCATGGGCACAAACACATACATGCATGCACAGGCATAAAAACACACCCGCATGATTGGGCACAAACACACATGGGCACAAACTCATACATGCATGGGCACAAACACATACATGCATGGGCACAAACACATACATGCATGGGCACAAACACACACACATGCATGGGTACAAATGCATGCACGGGGCACAAACACACACACATGAATGGGCACAAACACACCCACATGCACGGGCACAAACACATACATGCATGGACTCAAACATACACATGCATGCATGGGCACAAAGACACACGTGCATGCATGGGCACAAAGACACACATGCATGTATGGGCACAAACACACACACACATGCACAGGCACACACACATACATGCATGGACACAAACACACACACACATACACAGGCACACACACATACATGCATGGACACAAACACACACACACACACACACACACACACACACACACACACACACACACACACACACACACACACATACATGCATGGACACAAACACAAACACACACACACACACACACACACACACACACACACACACACACACACACACACACATACACAGGCACACACACATACATGCATGGACACAAACACACACATGTATGCACAGACACAAAGACTTTCCAACAGCCAATGGCAAATTGTAAAGTTACAATCATTTTTCTGTTTGACACAAGCGAATGTTTCAATTATTTGTAATATGCACAGGCACAAAGACAGGACGGATCATTCAGCCTACTTGAGTTTGTCAGGGAAGGGCTCCTTCACTTTCATCTTGATCAGAGTGTACTCCTGAGGCCCCACCCCCTGCAACAACATCAACAACTCCATCAGCTGGACGTTCCATGACACTGCACCACTACAAACACTGCGCACAATCGCACACAAAAATGACGGACACCTGCTACTACAACAGACTCCAAACTACCTGCTCCTTCCAGCTGCCAGTGGCAAAGTGTAAAGTTACAAAACGATCACCTTTCTGTTTCACACAAGTGCATGTTTCAATGATTTGGACCATAAAGGAAGCTGAACACAAACTGCCCTGCGGAGAGACCACACCTCTTTCTGAAAACCTTCCTTTTATGTTTCTATGTCAGTGAACAAGGCAGGACCATCCCTCCACGTCAGTGAACAAGGCAGGACCATCCCTCCGTGTCAATGTCAGTGAACAAGGCAGGACCATCCCTCCGTGTCAATGTCAGTGAACAAGGCAGGACCATCCCTCCATGTCAGTGAACAAGGCAGGACCATCCCTCCATGTCAGTGAACAAGGCAGGACCATCCCTCCGTGTCAGTGAACAAGGCAGGACCATCTCTCCGTGTCAATGTCAGTAAACAAGGCAGGACCATCCCTCCATGTCAGTGAACAAGGCAGGACCATCCCTCTGTGTCAGTGAACAAGGCAGGACCATCCCTCCGTGTCAGTGAACAAGGCAGGACCATCCCTCCGTGTCAGTGAACAAGGCAGGACCATCCCTCCGTGTCAGTGAACAAGGCAGGACCATCCCTCCATGTCAGTGAACAAGGCTGGACCATCCTTCTTTAGACCCTTCTTTTGGAACCCATCATCAGTGTTTCCCCACAAATGAACCAATATAAATGCAATGCTTCTGAAGAGAAAAACAAAATAACAATACAGGGTTCCAGGCGAGATCAAGAGGAGGGAGGTGGAGCTGGACCCTCAAGTTAGCCCTGAAGAGAACACCCAGTCAATGGCAGGGACTCACTACATGGTGAACACTCAGCAATGGTAGTGACTCACCACACACTGAACATTCAGTCAAGGGTAACACACTGACAGGTCACTCACCTCGCCTGAGCTGCGATCATGGTCCATGCATGGTTGGTCATCTTTGGGAGAGAAGATGGTGTACCTGAAACAATGGCCCAACACTTGATTTTTATGATGTGCACTGGACAACAGCCATCCATTATTATTATTTTTTTAAATGTTTAATCTGTTTTAATTTTGGTTGTGGCAGTATTTGCTGGCTGATAAAGATAGTCAACCTAGCATCACACAATTGAATTGAAAGGACATTTAAACTAATAACACTGCAGAAATATAACACCTCTCTTTTCCTTTAATCAAAATTTGTTTTCAGGTACAAGCCAAAAGCAAAAGAATAAAAAGCCAATTCCATGACAGCGTGTACACAGCACACGCACCAGTAATGCCAACTCCTTTTAAACATTATTTAAAAATGGAACAAAAATTAACACTGGTTGTTCTTAACTCAGCAAACGTGTAATGAAGCCAGTAATTAGTATTCACCTTTTACCAAACTTGATCTTGTTCCTCTCTTTAAGCCGAACAAACTGCCATCGCACAAAAGAGTCGTAGTATGGGTTGGCGTCCGTTGTGATAAAGCTTCGCCTCCAGTCAACCTGCAAATTTGACATGAACTCTGTGATCCATACAGCTGGGGAATGATGAGACATGAACTCTGTGATCCATACAGCTGGGAAAACGATCAGACATGAACTCTGTGATCCATACAGCTGGGGAATGATGAGACATGAACTCTGTGATCCATACAGCTGGGAAAACGATCAGACATGAACTCTGTGATCCATACAGCTGGGAAAGTGATCAGACATGAACTCTATGATCCATACAGCTGGGGAATGATGAGACATGAACTCTGTGATCCATACAGCTGGGAAAATGATCAGACATGAACTCTGTGATCCATACAGCTGGGGAATGATGAGACATGAACTCTGTGATCCATACAGCTGGGAAAACGATCAGACATGAACTCTGTGATCCATACAGCTGGGAAAGTGATCAGACATGAACTCTATGATCCATACAGCTGGGGAATGATGAGACATGAACTCTGTGATCCATACAGCTGGGAAAATGATCAGACATGAACTCTGTGATCCATACAGCTGGGGGAATGATCAGACATGAACTCTGTGATCCATACAGCTGGGAAAATTATCAGACATGAACTCTGTGATCCATACAGCTGGGGGAATGATCAGACATAAACTCTGTGATCCATACAGCTGGGAAAATGATCAGACATGAACTCTATGATCCATACAGCTGGGGGAATGATGAGACACTAAATGAACAAAAAGATGGAGAGACAGAGAGATGGAGAGAGACAGAGCAAAAGAGAGGGAGGGAGGACAAAGACAAGAAGATTGGATCAGCAAAGTCCTCTCCCTCACCCGGACTCCCATGCGCCGAAGGTCTGACTGTGCCAGGGGTGGGAAGTATTTCAGCCAATGGGCAGGGTCCGTGAAAAGCTTGATCTCGTCATCCGACAGTCCCAGTGACGACATGATCTGCCACTGGTACTTCAGACCCCCAGTCTTGGCCTGCACCTTGCCCTGTAACCATCATCACTTCATGAAATCCCATCATCAGCCTTATAATAGTTATATACCATCATCACTTCATGAATTCCCATCATCAGCCTTATAATAGTTATATACCATCATCACTTCATGAATCCCATCATCAGCCTTATAATAGTTATATACCATCATCACTTCATGAAATCCCATCATCAGCCTTATAAACTACCATCATCACTTTATGAAAATCACATCACTGGCATGATGGTTATATGCTACCATCATCACTTCATGAAAATCACACCACAGACCTTATGTTGATATGTCATCATCATCACTTCATGAACATCACACCACAGACCTTATGTTGATATGTCATCATCATCACTTCATGAAAATCACACCACAGACCTTATGTTGATATGTCACCATCATCACTTCATGAACATCACACCACAGACCTTATGTTGATATGTCATCATCATCACTTCATGAACATCACACCACAGACCTTATGTTGATATGTCATCATCATCACTTCATGAACATCACACCACAGACCTTATGTTGATATGTCATCATCATCACTTCATGAACATCACACCATCGGCTATATGGTTGGTTATATGGTACCACCAAGATGCAGCTCATGAGACCACTGGCACACACTGACATGAATGTACTGCCTCACCTCACACCGTTATGTTTCTTCTTCTTAACAGTCATAATAATAAGGGGAAATTTATAGATTTTATTAATTAACTCAAAGAGCTTTACAACTTAATGACACACAGGTATGGAACACACAGAGTCAGAGAAAAAATTCAATGACAAAATAATACAATTATAGTTTGATAAAGACACCTGTTCATCTAAAATAATAAAACACAGACACACACACACACACACACACACACACACACACACACACACACACACTCACACTCACACACACACCACGTACACACACACACACACTCACACACACACACACACCACGTACACACACATTTCCAGTTCTTTGTGTGCTGAAAACAAATAGCCACAAAGTGTGAATATTTTACCCAACTAAAACAGCTAAACATACAGCAATATTGATTTTTGTTGTTTTATTGATCGGTTTGTTGTTGTTGTTGTTGCTGCTGCTGTTAAATGCACCCTGTTGTCAGCAACTGTTTTCTGCAGTTCAGCTGCAAGGGGAAAATGGCACTGACTGAACGCACTGCTGGGACAGAAAGGGTTAACTGCTTCACCCTTGTCCTCAAACTCACTGACATCATTAACTACACCATTCACCACGCCACCAACATCACATCCACACACACGTTCTTGCCCTTGGACTTGTCTTTGTCAACATCCACACCATCAACATCACATCCACACACATCTTGCCCTTGGACTTGTCTTTGCCAACATCCACACCATCATCACATCCACACACACCTTGCCCTTGTCTTTGCCAACATCCACACCATCATCACATCCACACACACCTTGCCCTTGGACTTGTCTTTGCCAACATCCACACCAACATCACATCCACACACACCTTGCCCTTGGACTTGTCTTTGCCAACGTCCACACCATCAACATCACATCCACACACACCTTCTTGCCCTTTGACTTGTCTTTGCCAACTTCCACCTCTTTGACCGCTGGTTGCTCTTCCTCCTCCTCTGGAGGGAATTGTGGGGGGAACCCGAAGTCTGCAATCTCATTCTTCAGCTTGTCTGAGCATGCCTGGCGGAGAGTGCAAGCAAGAGTTCAAAATAAACACTGCAGTGTCTTACCCACCAAAACCAGCAAGACCATCATCAATCACACCACTGTTAGAACTATTTGAAAGACAGCTCTTGGAATTTCAGAGAGCATATATATTACATTGTTTGCTGAACTTGTGTATTCATTCTTTTCTTTCTCACTCTCTTTTCCTCTCTTTATATATATATATATATGCCCTTCATTCTTTATTTTCATCATGACCCTTGTTATGTCATTTGTTTTGGGGGTCTTTTGCCTGTTTCTTTACTTGCAAACTGCTTTGAAATCATTTCTTGCAATGCACTGATCAACAGCTACTGGTCATAATTATAATAAAACATTTATAATGCACAAACATCTCAAATAAAAACAGTTCAGAGCACTGTACAAAATTCCAGTGTAAACTTTACCCATGCTGAGACATCACAAGCAGAAAACTACAATAACACTGACTACAACCCACTACAAGCAATTCAAATCACAAGCAGCCATACAGCAAGACCCGCATTACACACACACACACCACACACACACACACACACACACACCACACACACACACGCACACGCACACACACACACTCATACACACACACACACACACACACACACACACACACACACACACACACACACACACACACACACACACACACACACACAATGAAGTAAACTGAAAATAATTTCACAACATGTTGGGGAGTAAAGAATTTGTTAGCAATGACCTAATTCTTCAAATTTAATACAAAACAATTTCAGTTAAACACGTTTGTGGGTGAAAAGCCAATGCTGGCAAGGTGCCAAGCGACCCACAAGCGGTGCTTACCTTGATGGGCATGCCAGTGCAGTGCAGTCCAAAAGGAAAGAGGCACTTCTTGCCCCGCATTCTCTGGTAGCCCACAGCGAACTGTAACACCACACACGGTACACGATAACGCCCACCTTCTTACACAGGCTTCCTCTCAACACAAGTCTACCAATGTTTTGTTTCAGTACCAATTTTAAAGTGCAAAGCATCTTCTGTTTTTCTTTTGAATGAAGGAATGAATTAATGAAAATTTATCATATATGGTGCATAAAAACTTCCACACAAAACCGTGCATGTTTTATGCAGTGCTTCCAGGTTTCGTTTTGTCCGTGTACCCACTTCTGTACCATGCATTTTAGGGATGTTCTCTAACAGTTCTAACAATAATTCTAACTTCAACTTCAATGCACGTTACGTGAGAATCACAAACTACACAGCACCCCAGGACATACACACTCCCACTTTCCATTCTTCATGAAATGCATCCTTCATTTGTTTCTAAAATATTTCTTTAAGTTTGCAATTCACAGTTCACACTGGATCTGTGCTGGTACTGTAAAAATAACATCATCACCACTTCACCATTGACTTCCATCTGACATCCACTGGTCTCAAATCTTTCTACACCTTTACGGAGAAACTCAGCATTTACCTGGACAACCTGTCTAAATCCTCTTTATTATTATCCACCTCAAAGTGTCAATTCTCCCTAATTCTCCCTATACCTGTACAGAGTTCTAAATTCAGCATTCACCTTAGATACAACATGTCTGACCATCTACCTTGCCCATGTCAATTCTCTCTATACCTGTAGAGAGACAAGTCAGCATTCACCTTAGATACAACCTGTCTGACCATCTACCTTGCCCATGTCAGTTCTCTCTATACCTGTAGAGAGAAAAGTCAGCATTCACCTCATCTACCTGCCCAGCCAGCCATCCTTGCTCAGCCACTTCCTAAGACTTGAGTCAGCACCTCTGCCATGAAGACAACTTGGCACTGACCTGCTCAACCTGTTCAAGCACCTCACCTCACACCTGGACAGGGAGAAGGTGTGTCCCTGCTCAACCTGTTCAAGCACCTCACCTCACACTTTGACAGGGAGGTGTGTCCCTGCTCAACCTGTTCAAACACCTCACCTCACACTTCGACAGGGAGAAGGTGTGTCCCTGCTCAACCTGTTCAAGCACCTCACCTCACACCTGGACAGGGAGAAGGTGTGTCCCTGCTCAACCTGTTCAAACACCTCACTTCACACTAGGACAGGGAGAAGGTGTGTCCCTGCTCAACCTGTTCAAACACCTCACCTCACACTTTGACAGGGAGGTGTGTCCCTGCTCAACCTGTTCAAACACCTCACCTCACACCTCGACAGGGAGGTGTGTCCCTGCTCAACCTGTTCAAACACCTCACCTCACACCTGGACAGGGAGGTGTGTCCCTGCTCAACCTGTTCAAACACCTCACCTCACACCTGGACAGGGAGGTGTGTCCCTGCTCAAACACCTCACCTCACACTAGGACAGGGAGAAGGTGTGTCCCTGCTCAACCTGTTCAAACACCTCACCTCACACTTGGACAGGGAGGTGTGTCCCTGCTCAACCTGTTCAAGCACCTCACCTCACACTTCGACAGGGAGAAGGTGTGTCCCAGGTGCAGCCGTCCATTCATATAGGGGTAGGGGAACGTCACCAAAAACTTCTCCTGCCTGCCCGCAAGAAAGTTATTATTACTAGTAGTCCTACACAACCCATCTGACAAACAGAACTATGTAGACATCACTGGTGTTTAACACTCTGACAACAATGCAAGTCATGTTAGAGTGACAACACCTAACAACTAAAGAAGAAGAAGAAGAAGAAGAAGAACCATAATAATTAAATAAATTTGCAAATCACCCTATAATAATATTGATAAAAATAACAGCCAAAAGCATATACATTGTCAACAAAAGCAGCCACACAACAAAGTAACAAAATCACACACTGAATTTTGATACACTCCAGCATACTTGAACAAAAACTGACTAGTACAAGAGCGTAAAAATCAACTGCAAGTAAGTAAAAAATCAAACATTGTGTCGTCATGACTTGTATGGTATGTTTGATTTCGTCACAGCAGGCAGTCACTGCCTTTTGCTTGTTACACTAGCACTAGTAGCACTGTAAGTTAAAGTGTAACAGTAGGTTTACTCAGGGGTAAGGGCCACAGAGACAAAGTCATCTTTGCATCTGTGGTATGGGTTGAGAAAAGGCTTGACATGTCTCGTAAAAATTACTGGTCTGGTGGACCAATAGAAAGGATAGTTCTACCGGTCCACTGGCAGTTTTAGTGGTCATGGACCAATGGACCAGCAGGAATCTGGAGCCCTGCTTCTTAAAAACAAAAATGAGGTGATCTCAACACACAGTATACGTATTAATGCAGTTCACATTTCACACAGAAAAACATGAAATTTTCAGAACAGTACTTTGCAGCAGCAGTTCCTGGTTGTGGCGCATCCTCCTGAAAAATCTTCTCGGCTTCCCATCGCTCCTGGACTCGCCGTTCAATCTCCAGAATCTCATTCAGCTTGGCTGTGCTCTTGCGCCCTCCACCCCCATCTTGCTGCTGCTGCTGCCCTGCGCCTGCAGATACATTTTGAAAATCTTTCCATTTTCGCCTAACACTTCACTGACTAACCCCTCCTCACAGTCTGAATGTTTTAAAAATTAAATGTCCACAGTAATAAAATTGTGTTTAGTCTACTAAAATAAGTTCTCTGACTCAAGACATGAACTGATGAAGCTGCTCCATGTTCATCAGCTACTGTTTAGCGTTAGGACATCCATGGCAGAGAGAAGAAAAATATGACCTGCATTCGGTTTTCATGCTTCAGTCATTAAGACAGAGAAAATCAAAATAAACATATTCCTATTAGATCATAAGACTCATAAGTCATATCAAGAAATGCATTTTCATGGTCACAAACATGCTGAATATACTTTTTACGGAGCTAAACAGGGTGGGTACTGTCAAAACAAAAATGCAACAAAAATGGTGTGGAAAGAATACTTGAGTAAACTTAACAATTGCTCATTACTGGGTATTTGTAATTCACTAATAGTAATACTGTAATAATACCAATAATAATTGTACATAAATTATATAAGTTATAACATAAACATTATATATATATGACTATTAATATTACATGTATATTAGTTTATTACATTTGATTATTATGCGCTCATCAATGCCCTGAGTGTGCACACAATACATACTAACCTAAATACAATATTCTATACACATGCAGAGCACAGTCCTACCAAAACAATTTACATAAGGTATTATATGGATACACACACACACACACACACACACACACACACACACACACACACACACACACACACACACACGCACAATGACTATAGCAGAAACTGGGTACTGATATTAGTTGGTGTGGAAATGCTGTGAAAAGAGGAAGGTTTTCAGTTGGGCTTTAAAAGATGACAGGGTTGAGCAGTGTCTAAGGTCTTGTGGGAGTGAATTCCAAATGTGGGGTCCAAAGCAAGAGAAAGCATGAAAGCCATGACTCTTGCATTTGTATTGCTGGATTTTCACTTTTCAGCATGCAGATGTCAGAAGAAGAGTGTAGTGTACAAGACAGAGTGTAGACATGTAGCAGTTCAGAGAGGTAAGCACCAGAACCATTTATAGCATTGAAACACATACAAGCAACTTTATATTTAAATTTTAATACATTCTGAAATGGGAAGCCAGTGCACAATTATAGTTTATAAATACTGTTGGTGGCCATATTATTACTATTATACTAATAGTAGTAATACTGTAATAATAAATAATATGCACCTAATGTCTACAGGTGGGTTTGCCTCGATGGTATCTAACTGCCGCCTGACCCTGGTTGTCTGTGACACTGACAGTCCCTGTGACTAATAAGCCTTTATAACTATAGAGCAAATATTGAAATAAGGCTCTCAATTCTGCAATTTTCAAATTCAATCTTTATACTCATGATGATACTCACAGAAAAGACAAGCTGTCAATGTTGACAATTATTTCACCTGGTATGCACATCATTGCAGGACTCCAGCAGAAGTGGTGGGAGAATTTTCTTCTCCAGAGTCAACTCTGGGTGCTGACAGTGACACTCATTTTGGTATCCGTTTCACTCACTGTGTTAGGTACTGCTACTTACTTACTACACAAGACTAAAAGACGCAGGTTACTGTGCCAAAAGTTCATTTGGCTGGTTACACTGAGCTAAATACGCATACACCCTCTCTGTGTGAACCTATAAGCAGACTATATTTTTTTCCAGCTGATCGCCTACATAGATTAGAACATGGAAAAAGATAAACAGAGTGTGATGGAGAGACTGGTTCAGTGGAAAGGCTACTTTTTACAGGTTTTACCAAGACAAAGTCACAAACGAAAGGATGCAAACAACAACCCAGCACAAGACTCCTACCTTGTGGTGGCATTACTTCGGTTGTACTTTTCGTAAGTGTAGGAACGTTGCGTTGTCCGGTTACCGTATTGCAAAAGACTTCGTCACATTCACCAAGATACGAAGTGATGCAAGGGAAGCCACATGTGCAAGATGTCGTGCAATTACCAACATTTCATAAAGAAGCATAAATTTATTCAAATAGCTTTCAATAGAAGCATGGTAAAAAATGCTAATCCAAGAAGGCCGAACTTCTTTTTCTTACGGCTTTTCTCAGACAAAAATCTGGATAATCCTGTCGTCTTAAAGCGCACCAACACACGTTCTGGATCCGTTTTGATTTTTGTATAGAGTTGTCAACCTTTAGCAGAGGAAGTGGCTTAGTGGATAAAGCACTGACTCTCACACTCTCCGGCGCGTGTAAATATGAAAATGCATGTAATAATGTGTACAGGTTATTATCACGTGTAACTATGTTCGGGCTCGTGTGAGTCTCTTCTTCCCCGACTGAAAGGGGCCGTTGGCCTATATTCATTAAAATGTGTCAGTGTCAGTGTCAGTAGTGTCTCTCCCTCTCTCTCTCAGTATGTGTGTGTGTGTGTGTGTGTGTGTGTGTGTGTGTGTGTGTGTGTGTGTGTGTGTGTGTGTGTGTGTGTGTGTGTGTGTGTGTGTGTGTGTGTGTGTGTGTGTGTGTGTGTGTCAGTGTGTGTGTGTGTGTGTGTGTGTGTGTGTGTGTCAGTGTGTGTGTGTGTGTGTGTGTGTGTGTGTGTGTGTGTGTGTGTGTGTGTGTGTGTGTGTGTGTGTGTGTGTGTGTGTGTGTGTGTGTGTGTGTGTGTGGCTGGCTGGCTGGCTGGCTGGCTGGCTGTGTCTCATGTTTATAGAGATCGAATGAATTTCAAACTGAACTATTAAAGACGTAACACAAAGGAGTTAATCAGGAGCGACTGAAATACGTCACACAAAACCAAACTCTGTGTGTTTATGTACCTAAAACTCTATGTGTTTATGTACTTTGTATTTACTCCGGCGCATGGCAGATGAGAGCTACCGAAGGCGATTCAGGTCTTTGTTGTTTGTCAGTGTTTCAGTGTGTGACGTCTTTCGCGGAGCGCTAGTCCTTGACTGAGTGTTGATTCGTCACACGCCCCGGCGCTGGGCCTCGTTCCGCTTTTTCGGTTTGTTAAAGACATAACCATTTTCACTGAGTTTACGATGTATAATGCCTATGTATGGCATTTGAGGCCCTGCAACATATAGGGAAAATGTGGATACTGCCTTTTTGCTCCGCAGTGTTATTGACTAGTTTGTTTGTTGTTGTTGTTTTTGTTTGTTTTTGTTTTTTATGCTACCCTTTACCAATAAAGTAGTGAGACTCAGTGAATGAAATCAACACACAAAGGAGTTAATTAGCGCTCAAAAGACGTAACACAAGCACAACTTAGACCCGAGTCGCCTATGGCCCGGTAACTCTCACCTGGCATGCGTGTAAATACAAGGTACATAAACTCCACCAGAAGCATATCCTCAAATAAAGGAAATTCAGTAATTAAACATGGTGCTTAACGTCCACAGAAACCATAAGGCTTATTGGGGAGGGGGGGGTACCTATCGCTACACGGCGGCTGTCACCACCAGATTGACTCATGCATTAACTTGAGAAGGGCAACGATGAGAGCCACTGATTTTAATGTTTGATTAATTGTGAGGGACAAAGTCACAAAGACAGTGTCCACAGACCGGCCACAACTTTTGAAGAGAAAGGAGAGCCAAAGCCGGTAGATTCGAACCGAGGTCCCTCTGCTTCACGGTACGTGACCAGCCTAACGCCTTACCTCTAGGCCAAACCAGCACACACACACACACACACACACACACACACACACACACACACACACACACACACACACACACACACACACACACACACACACACACACACACACTGACACGCCACGCCGCCACGCGGCACGCACGCACGCACGCACACACTGGCCGGCACACACACATACACAGAGTACCCCCTGTAAAAGGAGAAAAGGGCATGCCTAGAAAAAAAGGCCCAGTGTCAGTTGGTGTATGGGAACACCGTCATATAGATGGTGAATAAAACCAGCACTGAATAGTCAATATGACTGTGGCTGAAAGAAAGAGCGCGAATAGAAACGCATAGATCACACAAAAGGAGTACACCAAAGTGTGAATATGCTAGCGAGGGTTGTGGTGACCAAACGTTTGGGTCGGGTCTGCCAAGACTGCGTTGTCACAGAATCATTTGCGGCATCATGGCGTCCTTCACGCGAGCTGTTTATCCTTTGCGGTTCGGTAAGATACGTGTTTTGAAGAATATTATGTCTTGCTTGTTTTTATCATTAAGTTTCACTGTACGAAATTGATGATGTACTTTTGTGCATGAATGCCTGCTTGTTTGTTTGTCAGTTTTTGCATATTATTTTCTCCCGAAGTCCGTGTTGTGTACGTCGGCTTCCTCACGTAAGACCCGTTCGTCTGCTGCAGGTCAAAGTCCAGAATACTTTTTTGTTGTTATGTAATTGAAAATAGAATTTATAGATGCTAGTAACATTTGGCCTGCTTGGGAAACGGGTCTAATGAATTCTGAGTTTCGTTTTCTGTTGTTGAAAATACATAATATACAAACACAATTAATTATGAACATTTGAAATACACTGCAATAAGGATATATTGGGTTGCAGCAGACGGCTATTAGCCCCGGATTTGTCAACAGTCGGTCACGGCACCAGTTTAACCAGGAAGTTGTAGGTCTTTCTGGGAAGCAATGGGTCAACAACAAAAAATTGACTGCACAGCTGCACGTACAGACTATGTGGAGAAAAGCTTTGAAGTTGAAAAAATGAGAATGTTTTTAGTTCAGTCAATAGTAAGTAAGTAAACATGGTGCTTAAAGGACAAGTCCAAGGTTAGGTGTTATTTTTGACATGATTTCCATTAAAGCTCGCTGAGAACGATGATGTAGGTAAAACTGTGATCTGTAGGTTATAAATGCATGAAAAAAGGGCATTTTCTGTCGTACTGAAAGTGTCGCCATGATGCCCAAATCACGTGACCATATGCCTACTACGTCACTCTGGGGACTCGCTGCAAAATGGCCAACTCGAGCTCCAAAGACGAAACTGATACTTTGCCCGAGAGACCCATAAGGATGCAGCCATATCAGTTTGAGCCTGACAGGCAGGATTTTGAAAGTACCAGAATATCGTGTCAGCTTCGACATGCGGTATTCCATGGGGTTTGCGAAATTGCACTCACTGAAGTGCTCGCTACACAAATGGGTGTGATGCAGTGCAGCAAGAAAGTCAGCTCATTTGAACTGTATAAACTTAATCCACTTTCACATCACTGCAGGTCGATTGCACGGGAGCTCGTGCATTGTTATGCCTGGGGTCATCTGCGAATTGTTACAGTTCGCAGCAACACAGTAGGCCAGCATAGTTAACTTTTTTGTCAACCACATGCATACACAGTTTACTGAAGAATCTAACATGGCAACCACACTGACTCCCCAGACCGACGTCACTTTCCGGGGAAGCCTACAGAAAGTAAAATCAATTAAAAACCCAATTAAACATTTTTTATTATTTTTTATTTCATTAAATCTGAAACTAGTGACTCATTTGTCAATCATTTCGATGGTCATTTTGCGTACTTAAAAACCTTGGACTTTTACTTTAACATCCACAGAAACCATAAGGCTTATTAGGGATGGGGAGAAGAGGGGGAAGGGGGTATGGAGGTGGGGGAAGAGGGAGATTATATATCTGTCACTACACTGTCACCACCAGAATGATTCCTGCATTAAGATGGCCAGCGATGAGAGCCATTTTAATGTTTCAGTAGGAAGTGATGGACAAAGTCACAAGACAGCGTCCGCAAACCACAACCTTTCTGAAGAGAAAGGAGAGCTGAAGCAGTATCGAACCGAGGTCCTTCTGCTTACCAGCCTTACCGCTGGGCCACACCAGCTCACAAGTCAATAGTTTGTTGGTGCTGGGTCTTAGTGTGGTCGTGGGGTGCAGTAGTCTCCTTTCCCATCTGAAACCACTGACCAAAGGATTGGTTCCAATTAGCACCAGTCAGTTGGCCGAGTTGTAGACAACAAGCCTCCCTGTTCATGCACAGGCATGGAAGAGCTACCTTCCTTTTTCTGTTACAAATTCTTCTTTTACTCCAAATTCTGGGCCACCGATGCAGTATTTTTGAAGGTATAAAAGACCCTCCATTTTAATCCCCGCACCACTCGCCCTTACAGAAATTTAAGGACTGTGTGCCCTCTTTTGTCGTCACTTTGCCAAGTCTCCGGGTCAGTCTCCAAGTTCATCTCCAAGTTAGTCAGTCTCTAAGTCTCCAAATTTTTCATTCGTGCAACTAGAGTTTTGATTTAGACCCAACTTAACCCACATTCAACAGGTTGGTTTGTCTATCTTTTACCTTCCTAGTTTTTGGACTAATGTTTTATTGTTGTTTGATTGTTGTAGTTTTTTTGTTTTGTTTGGTCTTGCTGTAAGATCTGGCGTGGCTGATGTTTCATTATTTTTCACGTTCGCTTCAATGATTAAGTACAGGGGCCAGCTTCATGGTAGCCACGAGTTGTTTCAAATATATGGGTTTTAACACTTTTTTCATTTCACAATTGATGTGTTTCACTACAGATGTTTCGAACTCAAACTCGAAAACTTTATTTTCCAAGGATTGTAGTTTAGGTTCATTTAGACCTGTCTAACAACTAGTCCTTGCTAAACTACCAAATAAGAAATGGAGAGAGAAAAATAAAATAATCTTTTTACAAACTTGATTAATATTTAAACAGAATAAACAAAATACAAACAAATAAAATATAATACTACCACTATTAATAGTAATAAACATACAGGAAAAGCAAAATCATTGAAAATACTTTGAAATGACAATAAATAAATAAGATGTATACATGGCAAAAATGGTGTTGACATAACTCGCAATTACTTGTAAATCACAAAAACATAACATGGCTCAGTGGTACGGGGGAGTGGGGGGGGGGGGGGGGGGGGGAGAGAGAAAAGGGGGAAAAAAAGCAGAAAAAAAAGCACACACACACATAAAAAATGTAGATCAGATCATAAATCACAGTAGGCAATGCTGCATTCACTCACACATAGACACACGCAGACACACACACACACAGCGTGGTAGCAACAGTAAACCACTTTTCAGTGATGTGATAAACGATGATACTGGCATCTGTATAGCAAGCACTAGTCTACAGAAAAAAATGATGGGGGAAGGGGGGGGGGGGGGGGGTCATAAGCTGTCTTATACGGTTGTGTTAAGGACTGAGAGTGAGAGGTCAGGTTCATTATCCGAGAGTGAGAGGTCAGGTTCATTATCCGAGCCTGGCTTAATTTTTTTCCATTCTGATCTAAACCGCCAAATGGAGTTCCTTTATTTTACTGGTTAGAAAAGGCCTGTTCCATGTATCCGTGATTAACAAGTTCAACTTTTCTGTTTAATATTATGTGAAAAGGCCAGCTCCGTGATAGTCTGCGATTAGCTTTGATTTGACTTTTCCATAAATAATTCTCTTGTGTATTCCATCTTCCACTATCCACAGACTTGGAAGATACCTTAAAGTTTTTTTCCATAAATTCAGTGTAAGACCCTACTGAGAAATTATAAAGTGAGGCGATGTTTTTGATGATACACTGGTTGTGAACTGTCTTTTGACAGGTTTGTAGCTCAGACTTTCGTAACCCGCACAGACGATTTTGTGTTGACTTAAAAGACAAGTCCAAGGTTAGGGGTGATTTTTGACAGGATTTCCGTTAAAGCTCACTGAGAATGATGATATAGGTGAAACTGTGATCTGAGGGTTATAAATGCACGAAAAAAGGCATTTTGTGTCATACCAAAAGCGTCGCCATGACACCCAAATCACGTGACCATATGCCTTCTACGTCACTCTGGGGAGTCGCTGCAAAATGGCCATCTCAGGCTCCGAAGACAAAACTGATACTATGCCTGAGAGACCCACAAGGATACAGCCGTATCAGTTTGAGCCTGTCAGGCAGGATTTTGAAAGAGTACTTGAACATCGTGTCAGCTTCTAAGCAAACCCCATGCAGTATTCCATGAGGTTTGCGAAATCGCGCTCACTGAAGTGCTCACTACACAAATGGGCGTGATGCGGCGCAGCAAGAAAGTCAGCTCATTTGAATTGTATAAATTTAATCCACTTTCACCACATTGTGGGTCGATTGCACAGGAGCCCGTGCATTGTTATACCTGGGGTCGTCTGCGAATTGTTACAGTTCGCAGCAACACAGTAGGCCCACATAATTAACTTTTTTGTTGACCACACACATTCACAGTTTACTGAAGAATCTAAGATGGCAACCGCACTGACTCCCCAGACTGATGTCATTTTGAGAAAGTCATGTGACTAATGGAGAGCCCAAGACTGTAGTCTCGGCCAGCCTACAGAAAATAAAATCGATTAAAAACTCAAACATTTTTTTATTTTTTTATTTCATTAAATCTGAAACTAGTGACTCATTTGTCAATCATTTCAATGGTCATTTTGCATGCTTAAAAACCTTGGACTTTTACTTTAATTGTTGTCTATATTCAATTCTGAGGGAATGAGAACCAGATAAAGTTTACCTAGCTATATTTGCTTTTCGAACCTTTGTGCCTTATAACCCCTTCTTTTGTCTGCTTATGACATGCTTGTGACTTATGTTTTTGATTCGGTAATATTTGGAACTTTCATTCTCCACTTGAATTTGCATTGAAAGAGAGGTAGGAGTTGAGCGAGAAAAAATAGAACAATTTTGTGAGTGAGTGAGCGGGTGTGTTGATGTGTGTGTGTGCTGGATCACTTCCTGATACTGATAGTCATGAGATGCCACGTGCAAGTAATTAATGCAGACATGTTTATAACCTAACCTGCTAGCGTTCTCAGTTGCGGTGGCCACAGAATCACTCCATGACATTTGATCCCTTCACACACTAGAGACTTTACACTGTGTCAAAAAAAAAAATCATATGAACTTAATGAAAGACCTTACACTGCAGTTATATTATAATATGGTTGTTTAACTTAATTTTCATCAAAATAAATGTTGCACTCACACACACACACACACACACACACACACACACACACACACACACACACACACACACACACGTGTAATTTGTAAAACACAGTAAAGTGAACACTTGCTCATGAATTTAATATGGGTAGGAGTCCTGCATCCAGATATTTTCATGTGTCTATCAACAGAGAGCATACTGCAGATTTTGAGGTGCTTCAGGTTTAAGGACAGGAATGAGTGCACAGTGTTTGAGCAAACTGAGATGACTGGATCAGACCAGTGTTTCCTGGCAGGTGGCTTCAGTTCCTTTCCCGCTCCGACTTTTTTGGGTCAATGGTGTTTGCATGTTTAGTTGTAACCTGCACTTTTCTTAGAGCGACTGGGGTCTTTTGCATGCTACTGCAGTAACACAGGGCTGGAATGGATACTAAGGTAAGACTCACAGTCAACACAAAAAGTTGAGTCTGGAGAAGACAGTTCTCCCACCGTTCCTGCCTTTAGCCTAGGGAATCAAACACTTATATTAACCTTCCAATCATAAGTCAGGCATTTGACCACTCACTGACTAAGTTATGTCTCCATTTTTTCTTTTTCTTCTTTGTTATTGTGCAAAAATCTTCCTGAATATGTTTGAAACAATATTCATTTATATTTTATTTTTCTGTTTTATGCATACAGATATATATGCACTTGCTGTTTGTGTGTGTGTGTGTGTGTGTGTGTGTGTGTGTGTGTGTGTGTGTGTGTATGTGTAAATGTGTGTGCATTTGTGTCAGTGTGCACTTTTCCCCTTTTCTTGATCATCTCCAGCTTATTCTTTTATCTTCCTGTTCTGCATTTGCCAGTTTAGACTGCTTTTTAATACATGTGTTTTCATGAGGTAAAGGTTTATGATTTTTGTGTTTCAGTTCAGACTGTCCTGAAGCAAGCCAAAGGACATGTACGACATTCGTCTTCCGAGACACCACGCATCACAACACACTATACCATTTACCCAAGAGACAAGGACCCAAGATGGAAGGGTGAGTCTGTCACTGGGTCAGGTTTCATGTTTTGGCTCACACATGGGCATGTCTGATTGTGTGGGCACGTCTGACTGTGTGGGCATGTCTGATTGTGGGTGTCTGACTGTGTGGGCATGTCTGACTGTGTGGTCATGTCTGATTGTGGTGTCTGACTGTGTGGACATGTCTGATTGTGTGGTCATGTCTGACTGTGTGGTCATGTCTGATTGTGTGGGCATGTCTGACTGTGTGGTCATGTCTGATTGTGTGGGCATGTCTGACTGTGTGGACATGTGATTGTGGGTGTCTGATTATGTGGGCATGTCTGAGCCTGTGTGGGCATGTCTGATTGTGGGCATGTCCAAATGTGTGGGCATGTCTGATCATGTAGGTGTGTGATTATGGGTGTGCCTAATTGTGTGGGTGTGCCTGATTGTGTGGGCATTTCTGACTGTGTGGGCATGTCTGACTGTGTGGGCATGTCTGACTGTGTGGGTGTCTGATTGTATGAGCCTTATTGTTTGCACACAGAAGTTTGTCATCTGGTTGATCATGCACATAAAATGTTTAATAAACAAAAATTCAATGAACAGTTATCAGACATTTCAGTGAGGCATGGAGAACAAATTATACATGGATAAAAAGCAGAAACCTTTTCACACACACACACACACACACACACACACACACACACACACACACACACACACGAAGAGACTGGCTTAGCCAACACACATCATGTAAACATTTTGTTGTTTCTTCCTTACAGGCCCCACTGCACACCCCAGTCACAGCAGACAAGTTTGCATTTCTTACAGAAACAGCTCGGATACCTCTTCCAATATTGCCAGGTGAGTTGCACACAGTTCTGCCCGCCTTTTGGCTGTTGGAAAGTGTGTGGGGGGGGGGGGGGGGGGGGGGGGGGCAGAGAAACAGATCAGTTATATCAGATAGTGACTGATTAAATCTGGTACTGAATATTGCCTTGGACTTGATCTGACATTTCTTGTGGAAAGTTGGAGCCCTATTTTGAATGAGAGTCAACTGATTGAGCACTTGCTCTTCATCTTTTGGTTTACTTCTGTATTGTCCTTTTCAGTCCATGTGGTTAGTTTGGAGAGGAGTTGGCCGTGACTAGAAGAATAGAAATATGTGACCCATGAAGAGAAGATCCATTGTGTGGTTGTGAAAGAGGTGTGTGCCCCATCCCCAGGTCTGCCTATCAACAACCACAGCAACTTCTGTATTGTTTAGTTTGGAGAGGAGTTGGCCGTGACTAGAAGAATAGAAATATGTGACCCATGAAGAGAAGATCCATTGTGTGGTTGTGAAAGAGGTGTGTGCCCCATCCCCAGGTCTGCCTATCAACAACCACGGCAACTACATCGTCAGGCTGGGCAACGTGGTACGGTGGTTAGGCGAGCAAGCGGAGGAGCTGGGAGTGGAGATCTACTCAGGCATTGCAGCCAGTGAGGTACGTCTGTGAAAGCCTGGCGTCTTGCTCCACAGGGTGGTGAGCAAAGTGGCTGTGTAAGGCGCAGTCACCTCCCTTTTGGGGTTTGTTGTAGTTCTTTGTTTTCACACCCAGGAGACATGTCACACCCAGGAGACATGGAGTCTTGGATGGGAGTGGCCTTTACAGTCACTTCTCAGATGGGGGTGGACTTTACAGTCGTTTGTTGAGTTGGGGTGGACCTTTACAGTCACTTGAGTTGGGGTAGACCTTTACAGTCGTTTGTTGAGTTGGGATGGACCTTTACAGTCACTTGAGTTGGGGTAGACCTTTACAGTTGTTTGTTGAGTTGGGGTGGACCTTTACAGTTGTTTGTTGAGTTGGGGTGGACCTTTACAGTCACCTGTTGAGGTGGGGTGGACCTTTACAGTCACTTGTTGAGTTGGGGTGGACCTTTACAGTCACTTGTTGAGGTGGGGTGGACCTTTACAGTTGTTTGTTGAGTTGGGGTGGACCTTTACAGTCACTTATTGAGTTGGGGAGGACCTTTACAGTTGTTTGTTGATTTGGGGTGGATCTTTACAGTCGTTTGTTGAGTTGGGGTGGACCTTTACAGTCGTTTGTTGAGTTGGGGTGGACCTTTACAGTTGTTTGTTGAGTTGGGGTGGACCTTTACAGTCACCTGTTGAGTTGGGGTGGACCTTTACAGTCACTTGTAGAGTTGGGGTGGACCTTTACGGTTTGTTGAGTTGGGGTGGACCTTTACAGTCACCTGTTGAGTTGGGGTGGACCTTTACAGTCATTTGTTGAGTTGGGGTAGACCTTTACAGTCACTTGTTGAGTTGGCGTGGACCTTTACAGTCACCTGTTGAGTTGGGGTGGACCTTTACAGTCACTTGGTGGATGCTGTCACAAATGTGTGGTGATAACTCGTAGCAGGAGGTCTGTAGTAAGACTAGAATGAAGTAATGGATTCGGGGTCGGGGAGAGGGGGTGGGGAGAGGGGGGGGAGGTAAAGCTGTCAATGTGGCAGCAGGAGATCCAGACCATGGAAACATTAGAGTAGTAAAAGCATCAAAGAGTAGCATCTTTTTATGGATCCAGATCTCCTGCCAGTCGCAGAACGTTTGCCTTCAATACCATTTCCTACAGTCAATTTCAATCAAATGAGTAAGGGGAAAAGTGCCATCATTGTAAAAAAAAAAAAAAAGTGAAAAAAAGACCTGATCAGCAGTTACATTTTGAGGACTGATGTCTTGGTTCTGTAGTCAAGCTGTGGAAAGAGGACCGTAACGTTACATGTCTGTCAGCATCGTGCGGCGTCCTTGTGCAGATACTGTTCCATGAAGATGGCAGTGTGAAGGGCGTGGCCACCAATGACGTGGGCATTCAGAAAGATGGAGCACCAAAGGTACTACCTCTTTGTCTGACCAGTTGGTGCTTGCCAGCTCTGTGTGTGTGTGTGTGTGTGTGTGTGTGTGTGTGTGTGTGTGTGTGTGTGTGTGTGTGTGTGTGTGTGTGTGTGTGTGCGTGCCTGTGTGTGTGAGTGGGGGCAGGGGGTTTGCCATTCTGTATTATGTGTGTGTGAGTGTCTGGGTGGATGGGTGTGTGGGTGTTTTGCCTTTCTGTATTTAATTATGAGTGTGTGTGTGTGTGTGTGTGTGTGTGTGTGTGTGTGTGTGTGTGTTGAGTTTGCTGTGTATGTATGTTTGTGTTAGTGCATCTCCATATCCAGCTTTGTGTGTATTTGTGAATCTATGTGTTCAGATTTCTGTGTTCAGTGTGTCTGTGTGGTATATACATTTCTACATTTAATCTTGTGTGTGCTGTTGTGTTTGGAGATCTCTGTGTTCAACTTTTGGTGCCATACGAAACAAATACCATACGCTACAACCTTATTGCCAAGTGCCAAGGTCATTGCACAAGGAATGTTTAATGGTACCAAGTACACTCACTTACACATTCATGCCAGTCATTATGCAAGTTATGATACAACAGCAAGAACAGAAATTGCGGTAAACAGTCATTGATAAGTAAATACATTAACCCACATGTTTAGTACAAACACGCATGCACGCACGCACGAGCACACACACACACACACACGCACACACGTACACACACACACACACACACACACGCACGTGCACACACACACACACACACACACACACATACACAATGTCAGCTAGAACATTGGTATGAGTGTATGTTGATCCCTACATTCAGTCACTGTGTTAAGACACGCCTGCCTGTCTACTGACTTGCTCTCTAAAGTGTGTCTGTCTGTGTTCTGTCCTCTGTCTACTGGCTTGCTCTCACTGCCTCTCCACTTTGCCTCCAGGACACCTTCGAGCGAGGGATGGAGCTCCTCGCCAAGGTGACCATATTTGGTGAGGGTTGCCATGGACACCTGGCAAAACAGCTGTACCAAAAATTCCGCTTGCGAGATAACTGTGAGCCACAGACCTATGGCATCGGCTTCAAAGAATTGTGGGAAGTGAGCCCGGAGCTTCACAAACCCGGCACCGTGGAGCACACAGTGGGATGGCCCTTTGTGAGTCTCTTTGATTCTTCAGGCTGTCAGTTTGTTGGTCTCCTGCAGTTTTGACTGTCTCCTCGAGGCTGTCAGCTCTTCTTGTCTGTGCACCAGGTCTCTTACAGCGAGGATATGTGGGTGGGTGGGTGTGTGTGACACTGTGTTCGTGTGGTGCTGTTTTTTGTCCTGCCAGGTGTAGCTGTACACTTGTCAAGAATGAGAACCTTCACTTTGTTTATTATTATGATTGGGTCATTAGGTGCAATAAATGATAAATAAATGTTTAATTTAGTGTCTGGTTCATTAGGTGCAATAAATGATAAATAAATGTTTATAATTTAGTGTCTGGTTCATTAGGTTCAATAAATGATAAATAAATGTTTATAATTTAGTGTCTGCTAATTACCTTCTGTCCCTAACGTATGTGTGACCATCAGTGGTCTGTGGAAACTGGCGTTGACAGTGCTCAGTCAAGTGAGCGACAGTGCAGACTGCAGTGGTAGAAAAGACATGGGAATTGTAGTTCCTGTGCTGGACAGTCCACGAACAAGCTGTTTTGCATGCTTAGAAATTGTGCTGTGGATTGTATTGATCAATCAAGGCCTTGTTTACTGTTTGTGCGCTGTAGCCAGCCAATCAGATTTCATGTTAGCATCTGCAGAAAAAGACTTCATTTCAGTCTCCAAACAAACTTGACAGAAGTGAAAACACAACAGAGAGGGGAGCTGGGTCTTTTTAGTTTGTCTCAGGTTATGTCCCTCACACCAGTCAGCAAAACTTGAGGGCTTTGTCAGTGCGCCATGTGTTTATGTCCCTCACACCAGGCAGCAAAACTGGAGGGCTTTGTCAGTGCGCCATGTGTTTATGTCCGTCACACCAGTCAGCAAAACTTGAGGGCTTTGTCAGTGCGCCATGTGTTTATGTCCGTCACACCAGTCAGCAAAACTTGAGGGCTTTGTCTGTGCGCCATGTGTTTATGTCCGTCACACCAGTCAGCAAAACTTGAGGGCTTTGTCAGTGCGCCATGTGTTTATGGTTCAACTGATGGTTAAGTTCAGGAACATGTATGCTGGTGTTGTCCGATGTATGACCTCCCTGCTGATGAGATGTTAGACATGCACAGTTGAAGTTATGAGCTGATGATGTGAAGGGCCTGGTGTGTGTGTGTGTGTGTGTGCAGACAAACGATGTGTATGGCGGCACTTTTCTCTACCACCTGGGAGAGGGAGAGCCCTTGATCGTCGTTGGTGCTGTGGTGAGTGACGCGTCATGCGCTTTGCTTGAGTCAAGGTTTCGTGGCAGGTAGGATTGGCTCTTTCTGTTGTTTCCAACTTTGGAATTCCAGTGACAGCCAGAGTATAATTTGACAGGAAATTAAAAGATTCCACATGGGTGTTAACCCTTGATTGCCAGTGCTGCCCCCTGAACCCTCCAGGAGTGCTGGCCCTTGAGTGCCAGTGCTGCCCCTGAACGCTATAGGAGTGCTGGCCCTTGACTGCCAGTGCTGCCCCCTGAACCCCTACAGGGGTGTGTGTGTGTGTGTGTGTGTGTTGCAGACAGGCCTCCAGCCCAGTTTGGGGATGATCCACAGGGTCCACTTCCCCACTGTGTGTGTGTGTGTGTGTGTGTGTGTGTGTGTGTGTGTGTCTCTGTGTGTGTGTGTGTGTGTGTGTTGCAGACAGGCCCCCAGCCTAGTTTCAGGATGATCCCCAGGTCCGATTCCCCATTGTGTGTGTGTGTGTGTGTGTGTGTGTGTGTGTGTGTGTGTGTGTGTGTGTGTGTGTGTGTTGTAGACAGGCCCCCAGGCTAGTTTCAGGATGATCCCCAGGGTCCGATTCCCCATTCTCTGTGTGTGTGTGTTTTGCAGATAGGCCTAGACTACACCAACCCCTACATGAGTCCCTACCTGGAGTTCCAGCGCTTCAAACACCACCCCAGCATAGAGCCCCTCTTTAAGTCGGGCAAGCGCATCGGCTACGGAGCCCGCGCCTTGAATGAGGGTGGCTTGCAGGTGATGAGTTACTTGTTCTTGGATTTTAACTTCCTGTCAACTGCATGGGGTCACCTCCGGATGTCCGGAAGAAAGCGTGAGTT
Organism: Alviniconcha strummeri; assembly: GCA_963584105.1. Taxonomy (NCBI): domain Eukaryota; kingdom Metazoa; phylum Mollusca; class Gastropoda; family Provannidae; genus Alviniconcha; species Alviniconcha strummeri. The sequence goes on from OY757549.1 coordinate 1,642,036, forward strand.
TGGTGATACCTTTACTTCAAGAGCTTTACGTCACAATGAAAAGTCACACCTCAAGCAGGATGTCCCAAAGAAAGCATGAGTTTGGTGATACCTTTATTTCAAGAGCCTTACATCACGATGAAATGTCACACTTCAAGCAGGGTGTCACATGTCAGCCTTTTGGCAAACGGGAGATGGTGCAACTAAGCTGTCATGTGACCTCCTAGAAAAGAGAAGAGGTGCAGCCTCCTAGAAAAGAGAAGAGGGACAGCACCGCCGCAGATGTGCTGCTTCACAAGTTGACGTTTCTTCATATTGAGCCACCTTCTGATGTTCCTGCTTACTTGGAGATAGTCGAACCACTTTAACACTGCCCTAGAAATCAAAGAAAAGTGGTCATGAAGAGAGGTGGTCTCTTTTCAGGTTGGTCATTCACAGGATGGTCTGTTTTGAGAATTTTGAATGTTTGAAGACCACATTTATTGATGCAGCTTCTGCGAACATCTCAATGCTCCAAATAAAGATGAGCATTTTTTTTATGGCCATAACACATTTGCAAAAGATCAAAACAGAGATCTATACAGAGTTCAGAATTTTTGTTCGAAGATATTTGTAATCACTGAATGTTTTTCATCGGACTAGATTTTGGGTGTCCGTTATATAATTATGGTGCCATCCCCCCCCCCCCTTCCCCCACATCCTTCCACCCCCCACCCCCCAAACTGAGTTGCAAGATGAAAACCTATCATAGACACTTTATCAAACAAACAAGATGAAAACCTATCATAGACACTTTATCAAACAAACAAGATCAAAACCTATCATAGACACTTTATCAAACAAACAAGTTCAAAACCTATCATAGACACTTTATCAAACAAACAAGATGAAAACCTATCATAGACATTTTATCGAACAAACGAGATCAAAACCTATCATAGACACTTTATCAAACAAACAAGATGAAAACCTATCATAGACACTTTATCAAACAAACAAGATGAAAACCTATCATAGACACTTTATCAAACAAACAAGATCAAAACCTATCATAGACACTTTATCAAACAAACAAGATCAAAACCTTGTAAGTGACTATTTCAGATAAAACATTTGGGGAGAAAAAAAACACAACTTGCCTATTTTCAACAGAGAAAAAGGTGTTATTGATCTTACAAGAGCCAGTAAAGCTCCTCATGTTGAAAATGGATATGTTCAAATAGTGCTAAATTTTCAAACGGCATTATATTTTTCTCAAAGCTGGAAGTTTTGAGTTATAGGGCTTTGACTGGTCATCAGTGACATGCAGTGGGTGAAGCAGCATCCGTTAAATGCATGGACAGAAGTGCGTATCACTGGGCAGGAATGTGACCTTGAACTGACCTGCTTTCAGAGCATTCCCAAACTGACCTTCCCGGGGGGCTGCCTGATTGGCTGCAGCCCTGGCTTCATGAACGTGCCGAAGATCAAGGGCACGCACAACGCCATGAAGAGTGGAATGCTGGCTGCAGAGTCTGTCTTTGAAACCATCACCAACAAAGAGCTGGCCAGCAAGTCGCCCACCATTGGTGAGTAGTGTGTTGGTGAGTAATATTCAGTCCTTCTTTGAAGCCATCACCATCAAAGAGCTGGGCAGCAGTCCTTCTTTGAAGCCATCACCAACAAAGAGCTGGCCAGCAAGTCGCCCACCATTGGTGAGTAGTGTGTTGGTGAGTAATATTCAGTCCTTCATTGAAGCCATCACCATCAAAGAGCTGGCCAGCAAGTCGCCCACCATTGGTGAGTAGTGTGTTGGTGAGTAATATTCAGTCCTTCATTGAAGCCATCACCAACAAAGAGTTGGCCAGCAAGTCGCCCACCATTGGTGAGTAATGTGCAGAATGTGTCAATGAAACCATCACCCAAAAAAAGCTGGCCAGCAAGTTGCCCCCCATTGGTGAGTAGTGTGGTGGTGAGTAATGTGAGTCCATCATTGAAACCATCACCAACAGAGATCTGGCCAGCAAGTCACCCACCATTGGTGAGTAGTGTGTTGGTGAGTAATGTGAGTCCACTGTTGAAACCATCACCAGTAAAGAGCTGGCCAGCAAGTCGCCCACCATTGGTGAGTAATGTGTTGGTGAGTACTGTGACTGGGAGGAGTATGGGGATTTGTAGACAGTGAAATGAACAAGGAATGAAGTGAGTCATGAGTTCACAGCTTTATTGATCAAATTTGGGGTTTTGTTGTTGTTAAGGCATTGTTTCTGGGATGCTGTTTTGAAAACTACAAGATTCTTTCCTCAGGTATCTTTTGGATTCTAGTATAGGTTTGATTCTCTCATTTATGTTTGTTGTGTGTGGTTCATAGCATGTTCATTTCCATATGTTTGATGTTGGTTTTCCTCAAAAGTTGGGTTTTTGTTTGTTTTGGCTGTTGTTTATAGGTGGAGTTATGGGGGGGGGGGGGGGGGGGGGGGGCGTTGCTTTTGACAAATCCAGGCTGAATGTCACTTCAACAGTTGATGCAGGAAGTGTGAGTTTACACTTGTGACCTGAAGCCATACTTCTGTGGGCAGGTCTGAACCCTGAGGTGTATGAAAAGAAGATCCGTGACAGCTACGTTTGGAAGGAGCTGCACAATGTGCGCAACGTGCGGCCATCCTTTAACTCGCCACTGGGTTTTTACGGGGGCCTGGCCTACACCAGCATCGTCTGGTATCTGTTCCGTGGCAAGGAGCCCTGGACGCTGTCTCACGGAGGTAATAATAAAAATAAATAATAATACATACATTTTCTATAGCGCTATTCCCTGCTGAGCGAGCTCAACACGCTTGTTCACATACATGTACATAATATATTACATTAACATTTACTAACATATCATAATACAAACAATCTCATAATACATACTTAATAAATTACACTAATATAAAGCAAAAACTTGTAAAATGGCACATAAAAAAAAAAATGCTATAAAACACAGAGACGTTACAATAATTTAAAACAGGTACATAATTATAAAGCTGTGTTCTAAGTAATTAGTATTGTTACTATGCTAAACACACACACACACACACACACACACACACACACACACACACACACACTCACACACAGGTAGGATTTATGTGATATCTCACACAGGTAGGGTTTATGTGGTGATATATCATGGTGGTAGGATTTATGTGGTGATATCTCATAGAGACAGGGTTTATGTGGTGGTATCTCACAGAGGTAGGGTTTATGTGGTGGTATCTCACAGAGGTAGGTTTATGTGGTGGTATCTCACAGAGGTAGGGTTTATGTGGTGGTCTCACAGAGGTAGGGTTTATGTGGTGGTATCTCACAGAGGTAGGGTTTATGTGGTAATATCTCATACAGATAGGGTTTGTGTGGTGATATCTCACAGAGTTAGGGTTTATATGGTGATATCTCATGGAGGTAGGGTTTATGTGGTGATATCTCACAGAGATAGGGTTCTGTGGTGATATCTCACAGAGGTAGGGTTTATGTGGTGATATCTCATGGAGGTAGGCTTTACATAGTAATATCTGACAGAAGTAGGGTTTATGTGGTGATATCTCACAGAGGTAGGGTTTATGTGGTGATATCTCATGGAGGTCGGCTTTATGTGGTGATACTGACAGAAGTAGGGTTTATGTGGTGATATCTCACAGAGATATGGTTCTGTGGTGATATCTCACAGAGGTAGGGTTTATGTGATGATATCTCATGGAGGTAGGCGTTACATGGTAATATCTCACAGAGGTAGGGTTTATGTGGTGATATCTCACAGAGGTAGGGTTTATGTGGTGATATGGAGGTCGGCTTTATGTGGTGATACTGACAGAAGTAGGGTTTATGTGGTGATATCTCACAGAGATAGGGTTCTGTGGTGATATCTCACAGAGGTAGGGTTTATGTGGTGATATCTCATGGAGGTCGGCTTTATGTGGTGATACTGACAGAAGTAGGGTTTATGTGGTGATATCTCACAGAGGTAGGGTTTATGTGGTGATATTTCAGTTTCACAGAGGTAGGCTTCATGTGGTGATATTTTACACTGCTTCACAGCAGTAGGCTTTATGTGGCAGTTATGATCCTGCGTCCAGTCTGGGAGTGGCAGCACCACAAGTAATATGCACCACAGAAGCGGAGAAGGGTGGGGGGGCTTGATTTCTAGCATGTGCATGCACACCCTTGCAGTAACAGCAAATGCCATGACTGGATCTGAGCAGGAGCCTTTCAGCACAGGAGGTATGAAGTATTGGGATGAACCCTGACCCTAAGAGTGTAAAAATGAGTTGTTTCGGGATTGTAATTTATGTAAATGTTGTGGGCCTTGCTTGGCCTGAGACTACTTTACACTGCTCTCTTTCTGTACAAGAGCAGTCTGCTCAGAGAGCAATACTTCAGGCAGAGTGACACCTGTTTTGGCTGCGGCAGACTGCTGAATTCAGAGAATGCACCATTGCTCTTGGGTGGTGACTTGCTCTTCGATCACTGGAACACATGCTTGCTTGCAGGTCCGGACCACACTGGAATACTTGCTTGCAGGACCGGACCACACTGGAATGCTTGCTTGCTTGCCAATCCAGACCACACTGGAAATCTTGCTTACTTGCAGGTCCGGACAGTACTGGAATGCTTGCAGGTCCGGACCACAGTGGAATGCTTGCTTGCTTGCAGGTCTGGACCACACTGGAATGCTTGCTTGCAGGTCCGGACCACAGTGGAATGCTTGCTTGCTTGCAGGTCTGGACCACACTGGAATGCTTGCAGGTCCGGACCACACTGGAATGCTTGCTTGCTTGCAGGTCTGGACCACACTGGAATGCTTGCTTGCTTGCAGGCCCGGACCACACTGGAATGCTTGCTTGCTTGCAGGTCTGGACCCCACTGGAATGCTTGCTTGCTTGCAGGTCTGGACCACACTGGAATGCTTGCTTGCAGGTCCGGACCACACTGGAATATTTGCTTGCTTGCAGGTCCGGACCACAGTAAGCTGAAGCCAGCAGCAGAGTGCCAGCCCATCAAGTACCCCAAGCCCGACAACCAGGTCAGCTTCGACCTCCTCAACTCCGTGGCCCTGACCGGCACCAACCACGACCACGACCAGCCCATCCACCTGACGCTGCGCGACGACTCCATACCTGTCGAGAGAAACCTGGCCGTGTTCGACGGTCCTGAGCAACGCTTCTGCCCAGCAGGTTTGTGGGGGAGGTGTGGGGGGTGGGGGGATCTTTACTATGGGTATGTTGACACCCTCAGCACCCTTTGAGTCTGCACTGGTGCTGTTGGGTGCTTGAGTGAAGCTGGTTTGCATGAGTGAACGCCCTTTGTAATCTTTTGTGCAAGAAGTTGCAAGAGGTCCATTTGTGAGTCGGCCTTGCTTCACACTGTGTAACAATGAAAGCTGAACCTAGAATTGTCAAGCAGTACAAGCGCCACCACTGTTACATTTGCGAAAATTACCAGGGAAAGTGGATGGAGGGGGAAAAAAAAAGTTCTTTGCATTGTTTTTTTGGCTGACCAGAAGATTGCGAGTATGTGAAAAAAATGCGTTTTGGGGCATCCTATAGCACGAGCAACAAGTTATTGCTTGTTGCCAGACACATTCTGACTACTGGCCTCCAAAAGTGTCATTAAAGTTGGCAGTGTAAAATTCACAATTTCACTGTCACCACCTTCCGTTGTGAAGAAAGCACCGGAAGTAAAAGCAGCCAAGGGACTTAAGTGATGCTGGGTAAAAGTCAAGGGAGTTAACAACCCTGCCTGAACTGCCAAGTAGGCCTCACTCTCTTTCAGACCTGAATCTGGTCGGTGTGGGTGGTCAGCATAAACTACTCTGAACCAGTGAGCACTGTGAAGGGGAAAAGCAGTGTCCAGTGTCCAGTGCAATTAAAATCTGGTGACGGAATTATGCAGTTTTACAACAGGAATCTGTCCATTTCCCGCAAGAGATTATAAAGACTTCACTGATTAAAACAAAAATTGAAAAAAAGAAATTGACTGTTGTGCGTGTGCTTGCTGGTGTCAGAACTCCCTGTGAGAGTGTTTTTATGCTGTGGTTGTTCAGGTGTGTATGTATAATTATGCTGTGGTCAGGTGTGTACTAGTGTAGTTATGCTGTGGTTGTTCAGGTGTGTATGCATAATTATGCTGTGGTCATGTGTGTACGATGGTAGTTATGCTGTGGTTGTTCAGGTGTGTATGAGTGTAGTTATGCTGTGGTTGTTCAGGCGTGTACGAGTACGTGGAGCTGGAGGGTGGCAGCGGTCGGCGTCTCCAGATCAACGCTCAGAACTGCATCCACTGCAAGACGTGCGACATCAAGGACCCCAGCCAGAACATCAACTGGGTGGTGCCGCAGGGAGGGGAAGGCCCGGCCTACAACGGCATGTAGATCTTGTCGTCTCTTCGCCCGACATGAGGAGGAGGGCGTGGCCCTGCTCACAACAGCACATGACAGCAACACTTGACAGAGGAGGGAAGGCCCTGCCCACAATAGAATGTAGACCTGATTGTCACTCAGCAGGGGGCGTGGGGACATTGGACTGAGTGTCAGAATGGTGCCTGCCAGGTTAGGCAGTGCAGAGCAGAACAGGACAGTGTGTACTGCCACCAGCAACTCTCACCACAGCACTATAGCTTGCAGTTTAACATATTCCCACAATGTGGTCCACAGTTGCAGCGTGACCCACGCTTTGATGTGGAACCATGTAACAGTGACACAGTGTGCCAAAGAAAGCCACACCAGTACTTGTTCAAAACCACATCAGAAAGGAACGGTGAGAAAAGAAAGGGATTTGTGTGGCGTTTTATCTGTTGGTCAGTCTCAGGTGTGGTGCCACTTGCATGCCATGTCTTCCTCCGATTCCATTCAAGCTTAAAATTTCTCCTGTTGGATCAGTGCTGTATTTCTTTTATGAAAAATGTGCTCACCTTTCCAAATGTCGGGCAGCCTGGTTCTTTCATACGGCATATGCTGCAAGTGTGTAAGTGAACGCTCCAAACAGTTTGTTCATTCCTCTAAGTTCAGTTTCCTTAGAGAGTGAAAGGGCCCGGTTTAGTGTGCAGGACTGGAAGAACCAGTTGATCTGCAACCTTCAGACATTTATGTCGCATATTTTCTCTGATAAATTTCCAGGTTCTGGCAAAGAAAGAATACAAAATGCTTAAAAATCACAGTGAGGTCTTCGGACTATAACGCTTCTTTCATGTTTGGCTGAATACATTTTGAGTGGATGAAGTGTTATGATGGTTGAAAATAGTAAACCACATGTGCCTGTCTTGTAAACATATATGCAGGGAAATACGAAAAACAGAGCACTGACCTGTCAGTAAACACCGTGTATGTCTAATGCATAATTTGAGTAACTGGTACTGAGAGGATGTCATTGAAATTGAACTGTTTTGTCAAATGGTACGGCATAATTATGAATGTTTTAAATTCTAGAGCCATCACTTCATCACCTCTGTCAGAATTGTGCATTTTTCCCGCCCATCTCCAAACCAGTGCAATCCTTTTGCATAGACGTCCTGAGGGGTACCCCTCAAAAACGGAATCTTGAAACAACTTGACAACACAGCTGGTTCACTGTAGGTGAAAAATGGAGTTGTAAGTTTGAGCAGAACAGTCTCAGCATTTTGTGTTGGAACCAAGTGTCTGTGTTTTGTGTTTGAACAGATTGTTAACATAATGTGAGATTTGATGTTGAAATTGTACAATGTGTCTGCATGTTAATGTGTATGTGTGACTATGTGTGTGTGTGTGTGTGTGTGTGTGTGTGTGTGTGTGTGTGTGTGTGTGTGTGTGTGCATGTATGAGAGAAAGAGAGGCATAAGAACAGTTTAAATCTTTGCTACAGAGATTGGAAAATGGAAGCATATGTGATTGCATAAAAGAAAAAAGTGCTTATGAAAATGATTTAAGTCGTTGCAACAGTGTGCTGGTGATTGTATGGATGATTAAATACGAATAGTGTTCTTTGGGGTGTTCTCAAGTTTGCAGGTTGGTTTCTGAAAAACAACATAGTGTTTCTGAAAGAAAATGATCCTGTGATAATGCAAGTGTAACTCGGCTATTGGCATTGTTCAAAATGGGTCAGCTGGAAACTAACAGTTTGCTTGCTTGAAATAAGGTCAAGGTTTGAAAACTGAGGGGAACAAGCAGTTTAGGTGCATGCAACAGTTGAAAGATTTTGCTCAAATAGAAGTCTGAGAAAAAGCTAACATTGTGGTTTTTGCCAAATCAGAAAACAAATTATTACCTGTGACTAAAACCAATATTAACAACAGCGGTATAGATATATGTATATTCAATGTCATTAACTGGCTGCAGTGTTTACACTTGATTGAATAAAAACCTAACAAAAAGTCTGTTCAATGTTACTACTTTTACACTGCTGTGACCTTGAAATTTTGATCAGATTAAAGCTGTTTTTACCCTACTGTGAGCTTAAATTAAAGCCAAAGTTGACGAAGCTCAGGAATTTGTTCAGTCATTTAATGTTTAACATTATCACGTTTCTAGTGTCTAAGAAATCCTGCTAAGGTCAAGGACAAAGGAATGGACAGGTGCCCACACAGACTGTCAGTTGCAATGGCCCATTAGGTATGCGCCTGGTAGCGTAACTGTTCTGATGGGGACAGTATATTCCTCCCCAGTTTCCTGGGGTTCAAGTCCCTTCCAGTGCTTCTGGCCACAGCTAAACAATTCTGAACCACAATCCATTCATGGATCATGGATGTACTAATATTGCTAATGTTGGATATTTGGGGAAAGGTATGCATGTCTAGACCTGTTTTACAATCTGCAGCAGAACCTAATGCAATCAGTTTCAGCTACTTCTTGTTTTCCTAGTTCTACCTCCTGTTTTGCGCCTCTGTTTTGGTGCAGTTTAGTTATATGTTGATAGCAATTTCCTGTGCATACTTGTTTTACTCTGCGTCTTAGCCACTGTTTTGATTTTTGTTCAAAGCTTTTTGTCAGACATTGACAGGAAAAAATATTTGAATTCATACATGCCTGTTATTAGTGTTAAACTGAGCTTGATGTCATTGCAGACAAGCTTTGTTTGGTTAAAAAAAGAAAAGAAAAAAAGGAAGACTAATAGTCCTATCCACATGTTTGGTGAACACTACTAGTCCTGTCCACATGTTTGGTAAACACTAACAGTCCTGTCCACATGTTTGGTAAACACTACTAGTCCTGTCCACATGTTTGGTGAACACTAATAGTCCTGTCCACATGTGTTTGGTGAACACTAGTCCTGTCCACATGTTTGGTGAACACTAATAGTCCTGTCCACATGTTTGGTGAACACTAATAGTCCTGTCCACATGTTTGGTGAACACTAATAGTCCTGTCCACATGTGTTTGGTGAACACTAATAGTCCTGTCCACATGTTTGGTGAACACTAATAGTCCTGTCCACATGTTTGGTGAACACTACTAGTCCTGTCCACATGTGTTTGGTGATGACAATCTTGTGTTTGGTGAAGACAGTCCTGTCCACATGTACAAAATCTCCTCAGATCACTGAGGGGAGCTATGTCCGACAGCTGCCTGTCTTCAGCATTTGGGGTTTGTAATGACCCCCAAGCTTTAAAACGGACAGAAGCTTCAAGGAACACTTTTTTTAACAGGACACTACAAAGTTGAAAATATTTCAAGATCCTTTTTCAGGGGACAAACCTACCGGTATATATGGCAAATGACAAGAAGAATGAAAACTTCTAAGTTAGCCTGCAGTTGGTCGGGAAAAAAATAGTATGGGTATTATTACAGTACTGTTTCTAGTCCATCATTCAGAGCCATCGCGATTAAAGATTAAATCCTACTTCTCCTGGTCTTACTCTTCTCATTTTGCTGTAGTAATATCCTTTGGCTGGTCACTTTATAGCACATAAATTACTGAAAATTAGTGTTTGCTTTTCTGTGCCTCTCTGGTCATATTCATTGCTGTTGTCATTGTTGATCTTTTTAAATCGCAATGGAACAGTGTCATAGTGCAACAATGGGTTTATGAATGAGATGCAGGTTTTTTGATTATATATAAACATAATAATCAAATACTTATCATGAGATTCTAGTTTTCTTGTATTCTATCACACACACACACACACACACACACACACACACACTGGAGACAACCACTTACGAAAATGCACTTTTCTTCTCAACCGAACGTGGCAAAATGCACACCATATCCAGACACAAAGTGTTGGTCTGCACTACACTTAAATTATGGTTCTAAACAAATGACCCAATACTCAAAGGCTAATTGAATAATTAAGAAATTCACACATAACATAAGAACAAAGTATCCGTCTACAGGCAGTGTCATCTCCAAGAAAAGTGCGTAAACTGCGTACACTGATTACATTTGTGATCTGGTGCACCTGGGTGAAATCAAGGTTAAGTGTCACAGGTAAGTTCATCTTAAAATTATTGAAAAGTTTTGCTATAGTCTCAGTCGCAAATTTTAATCTGTATGTAGACTTCCTGATGTTAACACTGGCCATGAGGAAAATCAAAGTGTCACAGGTAAAGTCATCTAATCTTAAAATTATTTGTTTTTTGCTATAGTGTCTGTCACAAATTTTAATCTGTTTGTATGTGCACCTACTGATGTTAACAATGGCAATGAGGGAACATTACATGCAACCAAGCAGTAACACAAAACCACTTGACAACTTTTCATATTCCTAACGTAAGTCTGTCTCACAGAGCAACACTTTCAGTTTCTGTCATAATCCTAGCGCTGAAATAAATAGGTCACAATTACGTCCTCTTCCCTTTGAATCGTGAGTATCCTGCTTCACATGGTCAGTAGTTTTGTCCTCTACTGGAGGGACACTTAGACTTGATGAATTAAAAATACATCAGTGCACTGACATGAGGTTCTCTTCCCTTTGAATCGTGAGTATCCTGCTTCATATGGCCAGTAGTTTTGTCTTTTGCTGGAGGCTTAGACTTGATCAATACAAAATACACCAGTGCACTGACATGAGGTTCTCTTCCCTTTGAATCGTGAGTATCCTGCTTCATATGGCCAATAGTTTTGTCTTTTGCTGGAGGCTTAGACTTGATCAATACAAAATACACCAGTGCACTGACATGAGGTTCTCTTCCCTTTGAATCGTGAGTATCCTGCTTCATATGGCCAATAGTTTTGTCTTTTGCTGGAGGCTTAGACTTGATCAATACAAAATACACCAGTGCACTGACATGAGGTTCTCTTCCCTTTGAATCGTGAGTATCCTGCTTCATATGGCCAATAGTTTTGTCTTTTGCTGGAGGCTTAGACTTGATCAATACAAAATACACCAGTGCACTGACATAAACAAAACAGGTTCTCTTCCCACTGAACCACAAGTACTGCTTCCTATTGCCAACATTTCTGCCACTGGGTGGAGGGGTACTAGAGATTTGCAGATTTAAAATAAAAACTATCTTGCAAAAAGACAACTTGTTCATTTGAAAAATTGGGTGGGGGGGGGGGCGTGGAGGCAGGAGGCTTTACGACAGTTGATTCACATCCAAACCCAAAAATGTGATTTTTCCCAGATCTTGAGAATAGGCCCAGGTCCCAACTGACAAAAACATGCACAGCAGGGCAGAGACCATCGCTATGCAGACGGTCGGCAATCTTACAAGGAGTGATATCTTGTGAAGGAACCAACTCTCAGTTTCACTTTCCTGATACTGTCCTGACCCTGAAATGGGATCAAGGTCACCAAAACCTATGGAAGTGTTTAGTATGACATGAAGTCTGAAAGGTCACACTACAATGAAGCCTATGGAAGTGTTTAGTATGACATGAAGTCTGAAAGGTCACACTACAATGAAGCCTATGGAAGTGTTTAGTATGACATGAAGTCTCAAAGGTCACACTACAATGAAGCCTATGGAAGTGTTTAGTATGACATGAAGTCTGAAAGGTCACACTACAATGAAGCCTATGGAAGTGTTTAGTATGACATGAAGTCTCAAAGGTCACACTACAATGAAGCCTATGGAAGTGTTTAGTATGACATGAAGTCTCAAAGGTCGCACTACAATGAAGCCTATGGAAGTGTTTAGTATGACATGAAGTCTCAAAGGTCACACTACAATGAAGCCTATGGAAGTGTTTAGTATGACATGAAGTCTCAAAGGTCACACTACAATGAAGCCTATGGAAGTGTTTAGTATGACATGAAGTCTCAAAGGTCACACTACAATAAAGCCTATGAGAAAAGGCCTACACAAAAGACCCAAAATACTTTATCCCTGAAACTTCACTGAAAGGCAGTCGCTAAAGCTTGCGCTTGCTCCAGTGGGTGTACAGAACAGTTATTGGGTGCTCAAAATTCACCACATCACAAACTTGCCTCGGACATACAACAGCTTCAAATTCCAACATCCCTATGACCAGGTCAGTTTGAAATTGGGTCAACGTCACTGAAACATCACATGTAACATTCTTCTGTCAAAGATCAAAGCACACGAAAGGTTCAAAAGAATGCTTACTTTAATGACACAACACAAAACCTGCGCAAATGTTCAAGGCAGCCCCTTTTTCAAGCAAAAGGCACACAGTACCAACAAAAGATAAATGAAAATTATTTACTGATATGGTCTTAGTGAGTGCTGCAATGTGTTGAAGAATGCTAGTAGCGTGAGGCTGGAAGGTGGCCAAGTTTTGCTTTTAGCGTTTTGGATGTGATTGTGTAAATGAGCGTTAACAGTGAGATATGATTGTATAGCTGGGCCTTAAAACTGAAAACTATTCCTTTGGTGCAGAGGCACGTCAAAGGATGACAAAGCTGACTGATTTGGGGGGTTTTCAAAATAAAATAAAAAATTCAAAATAAAAAGCCAGAATTTATTTTGAAAAGCATCAGCCTCATCTTCAACAAATTCCAGCACCAGATAAGTAGAAAATGGTCATTTATCATTAATGGTTAGTGTACTATGTGTCTGTTGCTTGAAAAAGGGGCTTATCCTGAAAAGTTGCATGTTTTGTGTTGTCTGATTAAAACCAGCGCTCTTTAAAAAAAAAAAAAAAAAAACTATTTGTGTGTTTTGTGACCTTATTTCAAAATGCTGGCAGTCAATTTTCCAAACTGTTTTATCTTTTTATGTGTGTGTGTGTGTGTGTGTGTGTGTGTGCTCCTCGTTATGTCAAAGTTGAGTGTCTCAAACACCAAGTGAAAGAGCATTGAACTCTTTCAATTTACAGGAGTCCAAAATCACATAAAAATGTTTATGAAGAGATAACACTCCATCAGCTGTGATGGAATGGTTGAAAAAGAATTCCAAAGTAGCATCCACTCTAACCATGACACTGGGTGATGAAACACTGACAGCTCTTGCCAAACACTGGCAATGAAGTAAAAAGCTTGTTCCTGATGTTAGCAATGTACAACAGAAAATGACCAATAAAAAGCATTGTACTGGTTATCATGCAGACACAGATGTTGTTCATAAAATGTTGTGAGACACTGACGTCACTGAACTCATTCCAAGTAATCTTCAATGGAAATGGTCAGTCTTTCTTCCTTTTTCTTAAACTGGCCATTCTTTGTCAACATTTTACTGAACCCATCTTCCACTGAAAATGGTCTTTCTTACGGAGCAGCCTTCCACAGGAAATGGCCTGTATCTGTAAAGCAATCTACAGAACCAGTATGTGCCACTGCAAAATCAAATGGTTACAAGTTTAGAAATGCAAACAAAGGAAAGAAAAGAAGCAGTCAAATTTCAAATTCACTTTGCCAACGTCAAATAAAATTGCACCTATACCTCAAGCACTAGCTGCATGAAAACCCACGTCACAGTTTTAACCACTGTTTACCCCGTTACTGATATTTTGCTATTCTACTGCCAGAGATATAAACCTCTGGTGCCCAACTACTCTGATCAGATTGCATCCCAACAAACTGAACCACTATGGCAGCAAGTCCATCATTTATCATGAACAGTGGCCCATCATCATCTATTATCATATATTTTATTACCTAGATCACCAACACATCATGTATTATCATGTATTTTATTACTTAGATCACCAGCCTACTCCCAGTCAAGCGACTACATCCATTAAACAGATGCTGCAGCCTCTAAAGCCTTGAGGCAAATCAGGAATTTGCCGGAGGGAAGCAGTGTTGTTGAGATTGACACCACTGCTTCCTCTTTTCGCAACCACTGAGGCTGCAGCAGCAGGAAAATGGTTTCTGCTACCACCCTTTGTTTTAAACATGCAGGACTTAGCGGTTCTCAACCTCTCAAAGCGGTCTGGTTTCAGATCATAATTTAAAGGAACTTCCCAGGCCTGTCATTACACAGATTTTGTCCACTGTCCTGAAGTTTGACCATGTTCTCTGAAGTGACTGCACCCCCCTCAGTGGATCGCTGCTTACATGCAGTCAACAGGACAAGGTGGGTGGAAACCACTCCTGTCTAGGCCTACTGACAGATTTTGTCCACTGTCCTGAAGTTTGACCATGTTCTCTGAAGTGACTGCACCCCCCTCAGTGGATCGCTGCTTACGTGCAGTCAACAGGACAAGGTGGGTGGAAACCACTCCTGTCTAGGCCTACTGACAGATACAAGCAAGCTGGCTGTTGAAGATGGAGATCTTTAAAGGCGTCATGAAGACCGAAAAAGAGAAGTTGGAATGCAAAGTATACAAATTAATTAATATGACAAAGTGCATGTTGTACACAGTACCATATAGCAGTTTTATAAGTTATAGCCATAATACATGGTGACGAAAACAAAAATGAAACTGATAGCCACAAAAGCACAAATGTGATGCATTTTATTCACAATTTACAGAAACAGCAGAAATATCTGGACACATGACACACATTGGCTGTTTTATCCTAAATATAGCCCACTAAATATCACTCAAAAGGCATTTGCAGTCCTACTTTTATCTTTGAGGACACAGCCTTCTCAAATCATGTTTGGCCAAAACGTTGGATATCAAAATTAACTTTTGAAAGTACCTTTAAACTTTATTCAAAGCAGACTTTTGTTCCATGTTACAACAGAAATGAGAGGCCCGGTGTGTCAATGTGCCACACATGCAACACTGCTGGTATGATAGTTTCCATGTCCCCTGCACACACACACCCAGCCAGTCAGGTTTAGCAATCCAAGGACCAAAATGATAACAACTAATTCAGATATATTTTCCAGATTACTTTTGACGGTGTATAATCAAAATATTTGCACAGACACAATATGCGTCATCTCCACACACTCACTTCGTCACAGATGCCTCATCATCATCTTACAGACTGAAAAAACAAAACAAAATCAAAAACAAAAAAGGTTTTCATCTCCAACATGTTGATGCTGGATAATTTTTTCTCACCAAACATGATTCTTGCAAGTGCTAGACAATATTCAATGCACACACGAAAAGGACAAAAACGTAAACAAAAAATGAAATGCCCAAGACCTAAAAAATCATTGTTGCACTTCACATAATGTGTTAAGCGTTTTCATGAACATTGTTTTTCAATACAAATGTCAAATGTGCATCTCACCCTACTTTTATGTACTGTTTAGTTTTAGTCTGCCTCTGTTGCAAGGTCTGTGAGCAAGGCCCCCTGCTGGTCAGTATGTGAAGTTTACTGTCTTGCCAATTGCTGAGGGTCTCCCAGGGAGGATCAGACTGTCACTATAACAGTGAAAACAGCGCAAGTTTACATGCATGCATCGCCCTGACATAACCGCACTGGATAAATGGGTGTCAAACACCAACTTACTTATATATATTATATGCATCTCATTTTCCATGTTAACAGAAGAGAGATTCACTTTCTGTGATAACAAGACAGTAACTCACTCTCCGTGTCAGCAAAACAGTATACACCAACCTTCCCATAAAACAAAGTCGCAGAGACATTTGTTTTTGTTTTTCAATCCCTATTTTTAAGAGATGTGTGCACAGCTATAAATAAACATACATGGCAAGCTGTCTGATGGTCTTTGATCAACTTTGGTGGAAACAGAATATGTGTATAATATATACATTAGGGGCATTTCAGTTCTCCTTTGTAACAACAAGTACTGAGCAAGATCCTCCTGCCCTCTTCACCGATTAAAGGACCACCAAGAAAATAAAAACAATCATGGCATATAATACATCAAATGGACTATGTCAAATTGTTATAGTGCGTTCACGGGGTCAGTAACCACTCCCACTTGCAAAGCACAGTTAAAGGAACCAGTCTTCTCAAAATGCACTTTGTCCAAGAAAGCCAAATGGTAAAAGAAATCAAAAGAAATATTTCAGATTTAGGATTTTGCTTTACAATGCTCCACTGATTAAAACATAAATATAAAAAATAAAGCTCTTGCATCTGTGATGGTCAGCTGACGTGGACTGGCAAGAACAGAGTGGAGTGTCACAGCTGGCCTGACGACCACCTGCAGTCTCTTTGCTGGTCCTCTGGTGAGCACACCACTTCAATGCCTGATATCAATGAGGTGGTGTGTGCAGCGTGGCAAGCTAGACACCGCTGTTGTTGTGTGTAGCATAAGCTACACACCATTGTTTCTGTGTGCAGAGAGACAGCTAATCCTGACTTTCAAAAGTCAGATTAAAAAATGAATAACAAGATATAAAATCAAGGAACCATTTCAAAACAAAACAAATTTTATTCTGATCTCTTCTACCTGTTGGTCAAAGCAGATTTTGAGAGGGACCTTTACAACATAAAGTAAATATATTAAGAAAAGTTTAAAAAAAAGATTTTAGTGTAAATACTGACCAAGTTAACAAGTTTTGAACATGTGCTTTTCACATCTGAAAGGAAAAAAATGATCTTTACAAAAATTCCTGGTCTTACAGCTGAGTTATAGCCTTATAAAGTTATACAGCTGTTAAAATGTTTAGCTGTACCTGTAACTAAGCTCATTAATTTATCCTAATCTATACTGGAGTTTGGGGTTATTTTCAGACTATAAGAAGAAACAGAATACAAGTTTCATCGCTTGAATCTTACCTTCGTTAAACTTTACCATTTGTGCAACTTTACTAACACTGCATAAAAACAAACAGAAAGTTCAACTGAGACCTGCCATGACTCATGACTGTAACACATGACACATTTCCAGGTTTACTGCTGAAGTGAGTCATCACTCTTCAAGCAGTGCCAGAAAAACACTACCTCTCTGCTGCTTGCTGCACCTGATTATACCATGAGTGTTCTTAGGTACTGAGTGCTGTACAGATGATTATACCATGAGTGTTCTTAGGTACTGAGTGCTGTACAGAAAGAGCCAGAAAAACACTACCTCTCTGCAGTTTACTACACTTGATTATACCATGAGTGTTCTTAGGTACTGAGTGCTGTACAGAAAGAGCCAGAAAAACACTACCTCTCTGCAGTTTACTACACTTGATTATACCATGAGTGTTCTTAGGTACTGAGTGCTGTACAGAAAGAGCCAGAAAAACACTACCTCTCTGCAGTTTACTACACCTGATTATACCATGAGTGTTCTTAGGTACTGAGTGCTGTACAGAAAGAGCCATAAAAACACTACCTCTCTGCAGTTTACTACACTTGATTATACCCGCGAGTGTTCTTTGGTCCTGAGTGCTGTACAGAAAGAACCGCAAGTCCTCTGAAAACAAACTGTCCCATTGTACACCTTTTTTACGGTAAACAGACCTACAGCTGTGACTGAAAGCACAGTACATCCACATGTACAAGTGTGCATCACATAGAAACAGAATTATTATGGGGGTGTACTTTTTAGTATTGAACATCTGCATACAGTAAAAGTACATTTTCTCAGAGCAAACAATTTTCCACACAATTTTCATCATGAAAACAATATTCTGAACACAAAAAGCAATGACTCACAACTGACTCACATTCAATTCAAAAGCTGAACACACAATTTTCGTAACAAAATTTCCTCCACTGTTCCAGCGACTTTGAGAAAGAGTCATGGTCACTGCAACAGGCCTGAACAGGTAAAGCCCAGGCAAGGTTACCAATATCAAGCAGTTTCACAGATCTCACCTAAACAACAACAAAGAAAACACTAGCATTAAGTTCTTGAAACTCACGGACTATCTCCTTCGTATGCACAAACTGGTCAAGTTCACCAGAAGTTATCACGAAGCAACCTCCATGGAAGATGTGATTTGAATACAATGAATGACTGATAGAGGTCCCAAAAGCTACAGCCAGGCAGACTAAGCCATCATTACACAGCTTCACATTTTTCATGCACATCAAAAAACAACAGAGCAAAAACATAATGCATGCACCAGTTGAAGACTACAGTATTCTAACAGTTCATCACACCAATGCCACTGTTCATTCAAGTTCATTGTCTTGTACTTTAATTAAGTTTAAATCATCAAGCATTTCACTTTTCACACGCGGAAGAACTCTGGATCAGTTGACTATATATATAAAACAAAGGCTCGTGTGACCCAAGCCTTCAAAATATTCAGGCATCCTTCTGTTCCAAGTCCATAAACAAAAAACTCACTGTTGTGTTCCACAACTGACATTCATAGTTATAGTATACTCGTAGAGCTGCAATAATGAGCAACCCTCTCTGCATTTAACCACTTCATCAGTTATACAAACACGATCATATCTGCACACACATGCAGCCTCTTCACACACACACACACACACAAAGGCCAGTCACATCACAGAGTTCTGAATCTTTGCAAAAACATGAACATAATCAGCCAAAGAAAGCAAAATGGCATCAATCTCTGTTCACAAGACATCAAAATAGATTTTATTTACACAACACTTTGCAGCAGGCAATGGAATAGCCTGGCGGAGGGGGGGGGGGGGGGGGGGGGGGCAGGGCAATGGAGGAACAGGGGAGATGAGAGTGGGGAGAAAAGAGACTGCAACCACATGATCTCAGTCCGTCTTTTTCTCAGCAGGGGTGGCATTGGTGGCAGCGGTGGGGGCAGCAGCAGCAGCAGCAGGCTGTTTTTTCTCATCGCCCCCCTCATCCTCTGTGTCTGTATAGTCTGCAGGCTGTTCCCCCGGCTTCAGCAGCTTACCCACATACAGGTACTTCTCTGAAAGGATAACAACATGCCTGAATCACTTCAACATCAATACAAGTCACTCTCTCCCTCAGTCCTGCAAGTATGAAGCACCACATCAGCCCCCGTTACTCACTCCCTGCAAGTGTGACTCACTACATCAGCCCCAGTTACTCACTCCCTGCAAGTGTGACTCACTACATCAGCCCCAGTCAGTCACTCCCTGCAAGTGTGACTCACTACATCAGCCCCAGTCAGTCACTCCCTGCAAGTGTGACTCACTACATCAGCCCCAGTCAGTCACTCCCTGCAAGTGTGACTCACTACATCAGCCCCAGTCATTCACTCCTTGCAAGTATGACTCACTACATCAGCCCCAGTTACTCACTCCTTGCAAGTGTGACTCACTACATCAGCCCCAGTCAGTCACTCCTTGCAAGTGTGACTCACTACATCAGCCCCAGTTACTCCCTGCAAGTGTGACTCACTACATCAGCCCCAGTCAGTCACTCCCTGCAAGTGTGACTCACTACATCAGCCCCAGTTACTCCCTGCAAGTGTGACTCACTACATCAGCCCCAGTTACTCCCTGCAAGTGTGACTCACTACATCAGCCCCAGTTACTCACTCCCTGCAAGTGTGACTCACTACATCAGCCCCAGTTACTCACTCCCTGCAAGTGTGACTCACTACATCAGCCCCAGTCAGTCACTCCCTGCAAGTGTGACTCACTACATCAGCCCCGGTTACTCCCTGCAAGTGTGACTCACTACATCAGCCCCAGTCAGTCACTCCCTGCAGGACTGTTTTCAAGCTGACACTCATCATGCAGAGGGCAATCCTGTGTCAATGTGCATCACTAATTCCCTCAGTCTTACTGCTACTGCATTCACTCACTACACAGCTTTAGAACAAAGACGATGATTGCTTTTATTGTACAGATTATTCTAAGACAGATTATAACAAACAGTGGTTACAGCCTCAAAAGAGCAATCCAAAAAAAAAAGACATGCACAATGACATGGACACTCATACATGCAGAAAGTAACATAATAATTATGTACACACACAAACTGATAGTGATACAGTGATATAGTAAATATTCTCATGTCATATCAAACGGGGTTTACAAATTTCACATAAAACAGAAATATATACCCTATAAAAGTATAATTATAAAGTAAAAACGGATGCAACATGCAAACGTGATCAAGACCTTTCTTTTTTTGCTTTTTATTCAAAGAGCACATTTGATAGATTACCTACCTATTCAACAACAGCCAAAGCATGATGCTATCCACCACTCCAAACAGAACTGATCTTCAAAGTCAGTCAGGAAATCACTGGCTTGTCAATTTCACAAAAGTCATCAAATAATTCCCAAACTTTCAAAATCAAAGACCTCAGAATCAAATGAATACTTCATTTTTTCACAGACCATCCTGGCCTTGAAATCAGCTGATCATTTTTACCAAAATGTTCACAATTAGACCAAAGAAACCATGACACACACACATAGGCATGCATTATTGCATGCATACCTGCACACACATACACTCACTACATACCTGTGAACTGCATCTCCCACTCTCGAACACTCTCCATTTGCATGGAGTTGAGATCACTGAGATCATCATACTCATCCCGCAAAGAGTCTTCACTGAGAGAGAAAGTAGCCAAAGCTCTGGATGCATCTCGCCCCGAAAACAAGCCGTAAGGACCACCTGCAAATGGGACAAACACTTGAAAAATGATGACAAGGTAGAATCAGTTAAAAGAGGAAGCAACATTATTTTCTGTGCTAGAATTAGAAAACCCTATTAATTTATAAGCTGAGTCAGATGCTTGCCATCAGTTGGTGAAACTGAAAGCCACCATCTTCTGACCAAGCAGACTGTCACCAGTGTTGTACTGTAGCAATGCAGGGCTGAGACTGTGAGAGTTTGATCCTCTTTATCATTGATAAATCCAAATGGAGCTGTCAACTTGCACCTCTAAATTAAAATAATGTGAGAGATTTTGGGGCTCATGTCAAGGATTTTCTCGAGGTAATCTGGTTTGTTCCCTGTACACAAACATTCAAAATGTTGTTGTTGTTGTTGTTGTTAAGTCATTCTACAATTTCCAAATACAAGAGATTATGCTGATATCATAAGATTTAATAAACAAACTCAAAAGATGATGTTCATGAGGCACAAGACATGAAAACATTCAGAACCTGCTTAAAAACAAATGCAGGTAATTCAGCTGTAGGAGATAAACTTGTAATAAAAATCCTTCATGGTCACTGGATGTACTATTAGTGGGGGAGAAAGAAAAAAAAAAAAAATACAAATTATAACTGACCTGGTGCTACAACCAGTTAAACAAATCTGAGTAATACTAATAGTAATAGACAGGAACCCATTACTGCATTAGCAGCATAAACCCACAGGACTCCCCATTTTTCCTCACTCTAGAGGGTACATTCACCCCTGTGTAGGCATTTTAAAGGGTATTTTACCCTCTTCAAAAAATTCTAAAGGGTATATATTTTGAAAACCTATTTTTCACAAAATCACACACATATACAGCATGCAAATTTGGCTTTCCTTGTCAAAGATTACCCAGCCAAACTGATTCAGCCATGCATTCCGAAAACTGCCTGCTGAGCACTAACATTTGCTTTTTGTTATACAGCATTCTGATTTCTTTTCAATTTTTTTCATTCGGCTTAACTTTCTTCTTGGGGGGGAGGATCTGGCCCCAACTGGCATAAAAATCCAAACTGTAAGAGCAACATTTTCAAACATGACATGCAATTGGAAATCCAGAAGTGACGAAAACAGGTGAACTGGACCATCACGAAGCTAATGGCAGTTACCTCCCTTGAACACTTTCCTTTGTTTGGCTTCCCTGTTAGTGTTACCGTGCGCCAGAAGCAGTAACATAGCAAATCTGACAATGTGTGTTGCATTGCATTGTGTACTTTGGTGATTCTCTTCACCCGCTAGACAGATTTTTGAAGGGTATTTTCTCTCCCTACTAAGGGTTTTAAAAGGTAAATCTCACACACAGAGTGAAAGTCTAAAGGGTGGATTTGAGGTTGAACTAATTCTAGTGCATGAATACACACAAAATGGGGGTTTTCAGGAGCCCTGACCTACAATAATATATAATTATTAATATTCGCAGTACAGTAATTGTACACTGGTTCAGAAATGCACACACACAATAACAAAAAAGCAGACACTGAGACAGTGAGTCATTGAACGAGTAATGTTTTAATTCTAGTAGACCATGTACTACAATTACAAAGTATGATTCGGAACTGATCCTGCACACTCACCTAATTCTCACAAAATACATAGAGCCTATTGATGCCTATCAACACTTTGCAATATCAGTGAGAATGCTGCTTGCAACTGCACAGCGCTGTGGCTCGATTTTGAGCCTCCCTGTAAGTGTAAATATCATAAATTGTAACTTAGAATAAAATCTGCTCAATCATTTAAAGCTGAATGAAGACCACGAAGGCATTATTAGTATTATTATCTCTTAAACTACGACTTTATGCATCAGAAGGAAAAAGAGAAAACAATTCCGTTTCCGTGTTAAAAGTTCAATACAGACACAATGTCACAGCTCACATCCTCAAGTGTGACGCTGATGTTTATCGAAAACGGGTTCAAGGTCCGATCTGGAAAGTGCAATATCTGCATACCTTACATCAGTTGGAAACTACCAATCTGTAGTGTTATCACAATATCAGCAGCTAAGAGCCACAAAGTAGAACACATATTACCTGGCCCATAGAAGCGTTTGCCCTTCGTGACATCGAAAACTTTTCCGTTAACTGCGATCAAGATGCGTCCATTCTTTCCTATTCCATCGTATTCTCTCAGCTGCTCTAGTGTAAAATCTTGTTTTTTCAAACGTGGAAGCTCCGGTTCCTTTGACTCTGAAGGCTCTGCTCTTCGTCTGCTGGCGACGATTTTGTAGATAAGGAATCCGCAAATACCCAGCAAAGCGATATTCAACGGGCTTGTGAACAGTTCTGATGCCAGTTTCGAGACAAAACCTCTTCCCGCCTCGTCTGCTCCATTGTCAGCCATTTTGCGTTATGGTTTACTGACGTGTTGCTCAATGTCAAGGTCGATTGAATAATATCCGGTTGTCTTGGCTTACTTTCCGGCTTGACTAGATGGCCAACCTGCAAAGAAGAAAAACCACACAGTTGGATGCGAAAGCCTGCAGACGACCAAGCACTGACGACAATAAGGCATACGTTTCCAGTTGTGTGTTTTTTAATTACTTTCTATCTTCGGTAGATTGGATAACACCAGCGGCGCGTGCGTCGTCTGCTACAGTTCAAAGGCCGGATTTTGAGATCTTGGAGGCTTTCATGCACAGATTGAAGCTCAAACAACGGGACCGAAAAGGGGATACGCTGAGCAGATCTTTTTCATTGGCGAACTGGCGACAGCGATACGTCCATTTCCAATGTTACTGATGGTATGAACCATGGACCTATATAATTATAGGTTCATGGTATGAACAGCTGGATTGCGTGGACTGACGAGGGTTCTCAAGTACTTGCATCACCGCACAAAACGGTCATGACCCCGCGAGTTGACTGCCTCCGTCGCGTCTGGTGCGTCTGGTGCTACTGACCGCCGACAGACGAACTTTCACAAGAGTGCGCGGCGAGGTCGCTGACTGGGGACCTCAAACGGCTGAGCGGAGCTTGTGCGGCCACAGATAGTAGGCTCTTTCAGTCGATGCGCGCTGACTTTGCCAGACGATGACGAAACTATGTAGGCGGGTAACATACCTAGCACATGCCCCCCACATGGGTACACGGGTACTGAATTTACTGTTCGGAATGATGGGATAACTCTCGGACTCGAAGGGGGCGAAATGAGCAACGCGAATCACCGAAACCCCGCCATTTCGCGAAACCGAGTAAACGTCGGCTCTGCAACAGCAAATATGTTTTGTCACTGAGTCTGTGTGATCCCGTACGGCAGAAACTGTTTTGTCGGTGTCAGTCATCAGACACTGATTGTTGTTGCCGGTTTTGTTTTTCAGTTGTTTTGTTTTATGTGTCGGAGAGAGACTGGGCCAGAACCGGAGCCGAGACTGGGACTGATTGATTGAACTTTATTTCTCAACGGTGAAGATATTAGCACAAAGCCGCCGATTCACATATCTGCCGTTGCTACAATACTACTAATAACCAAGACATTCACAGTGAAATATTATTACAGAAGGACAAATACAGCATCAGTTAAAAAAACAAAACAAAAACAGACAGCGATTGTCACTAACCGGGAAATGAAAAAAATAGCAGTGAAAACAACTGGAGCGAAACTGAAAGTCTAAAACTCAGTTACACACACACACACACACACACACACACACACACACACACACACACACACACACACACACACACACACACACACACACAGTGGGTAATTTACAGAGAGCAGGGGAAGCCGGGGAGCGATAAAATTAAGCTTAAAAAAACGACAATAACAAGCAAAAAACAGAAACGGATACTAAATTAGTACATCAAATTAAAAAATAAAATTAAAAAAACTACAACAAAAATAT
Organism: Alviniconcha strummeri; assembly: GCA_963584105.1. NCBI lineage: Eukaryota > Metazoa > Mollusca > Gastropoda > Provannidae > Alviniconcha > Alviniconcha strummeri. The sequence goes on from OY757549.1 coordinate 1,666,638, forward strand.
AAACAAACTGATAGGGAGTGTGTGTGTGTGTGTGTGTGTGTGTGTGCCTGTGTGTGTGTGTGTGTGTGTGTGTGTGTGTGTGTGACTCGTGTCGTGGGTAAAGACTGAGTCTTAGTGTACGTAACTGAGTTGTGTCAGTGTGTGAGAGAGAGAGAGAGACGAGACTCGCCGGGTGTCACAATGCGTGTGTGTGTGTGTGTGTGTGTGTGTGTGTGTGTGCGTGGACGCCGGTGAGCAATGCGCGCGCGCGGCCGCGGCTGAACTGTCCACACACACACACACACACACACACACACACACACGCGCGCGCGCGCGCGCACCGGAAAACGCTGCCTGGTACTCGAAGTGTCACACGCAAACACATGATAATTTTAAGTTCCGCCTGAATGTCCCATAACTGCCTACAGACAACGCGAAAGGATACACAGCCTATTCAGCCACGGTTTCGCGCTCTTGTCGGACAGTCAGTCATGCAGCACTGGACAAGTTCGCCGTCAACTAGGCTCTATCAGTCAAGGACTTACATACATTATAATTTTATTCAGTCTCGGCGGCTAGGCCGACCCGCCGTGGCCACAACTCTGCCGGGTACGCAGCCCTAACTCCAAGAGCTCAGTGCCAGCCACACTGAGAGGCCAGACACGACCAGAGTGGGACAGTCTTACTGATCACTGGGGGTGGGGGGGGGGGGGGGAGTATTACTTCGCCGCAATCAGCTAATGACACGTTTTCAGAGATCGCCGGGGAGCTGTGTGAAAGCCTATGGAGGTAGCCTTCCTGGGCTCCCCGTCCCTAACAGTCCTTATGGCCTCTCTGGACTCCCCGTCCCTAACAGTCCTTATGGCCTCTCTGGACTCCCCGTCCCTAACAGTCCTTATGGCCTTCCTGGGCTCCCCGTCCCTAACAGTCCTTATGGCCTCTCTGGACTCCCCGTCCCTAACAGTCCTTATGGCCTTCCTGGGCTCCCCGTCCCTAACAGTCCTTATGGCCTCTCTGGACTCCCCGTCCCTAACAGTCCTTATGGCCTCTCTGGACTCCCCGTCCCTAACAGTCCTTATGGCCTCTCTGGACTCCCCGTCCCTAACAGTCCTTATGGCCTTCCTGGGCTCCCCGTCCCTAACAGTCCTTATGGCCTCCCAGCGTGTGGACGTAAGGCAACACTGAACTAGTGACACTTAGGTCGTAACATTAAACTGTTTTTCAGCACATCTTCAGTACTGTTCGTGTTCTCAAGGAAGCGATGATCATGAATAATTTCTTCTGAGTTTATCAGTGATAAATTAACCTTAAACGTGTTCGTAATTCGGCGAACCAGGCTCACCGAGTTCGCCGAACACAGGTTTCTGAACTGAGCTCCGGCAGACGAACTTTTAGTTCACCGAACATGGTTCGGACAGTTCGACACTGAACTTAGAACGCGTCTTGTTGAAGCAGTGGTTTTTGTCAGTCACAGCTAGCCTGGTGCGTTCCGGCTCAGTCGTTGTTTAAGTCACGACCTTCAGAGCTGAAAAGGGGACAGGTAACTCAGTGTCTGGTCAGTCACTAATGAGTCGTTGAGAAATGGTGAGGTGCATGTGAAAATGGGCAAGACACTCGGCCGGACTGAAAGTGGATAATATATTTATAGGTGAGACTAGTGACCAAACTGCGGTAACTGCCGTTGCTACAATACTACTAATAACCAAGACATTCACAGTGAAATATTATTACAGAAGGACAAATACAGCATCAGTTAAAAAAACAAAACAAAAACAGACAGCGATTGTCACTAACCGGGAAATGAAAAAAATAGCAGTGAAAACAACTGGAGCGAAACTGAAAGTCTAAAACTCAGTTACACACACACACACACACACACACACACACACACACACACACACACACACACACACACACACACACACACAGAGTCTCTCAGTCTACATAGTGTGGGAACATGAAGCACTAAAGCGGAACTGTGTGGCCCATCTCAGTGAGCTGTCCAACGAACCGCTGCTGAGTTGCACGTTTGGCCAGCCCTTTCTCTTACTCAGTGACTTTGGAGTTTTCATGATCCGCCGAACCAGCACATGGACCACAGGATCAGTTCCCCCTTGATACACGTAGCCACTGCGGTTCAGTATTTAAATGCACATCACTGCAGGACTTGCAATTAGGGGGCGGGGATAGCTCAGTGGTTAGAGCGCCGGACTCGTGATTGAAAGGTCGCGGGTTCGAATCCCTGCTGGAACGGCGGGAGAATTTTCTTCTCCAGGGTCGACTTTCTGTGCTGACTCTTATTTCGGTATCCGTTCCACCCCCGTGTTACCACAGTAGCACGTAAAAAATCCCGGTCATTCTGCCAAAAGTGCAGGTGGCAGGTAACAGCTAAACACGCATACACCTTACGTATGTGGATTTTATTGAACCGTGCTTCGGCATTGGTCACAACTTGTCCCTAATATGTCAATTGACATCTGAGGACATTAAGCATCAACTCATCATCATCAGGACTTGCAACGCGGCACTGACAGAGCCCAGTCCTTGACAGGAGGAAGAAGAAGAAGAAGCAGGAACTATGCTGCACTTTTGGGGTGACCACGTGGTGACTTGCTACAGGCTCCACTGAACATACGTGCGAGTTTGGTCGGCTTTCGAGGCCGGCCGCACTCGCTCTGCCTTTTTCTCCGTCCGTGTTGCTTCACATTATTTTGGTTGGTTGCTTTACATCCACAGAAACCGTAGGCCTATTAGAGACGGGAGCCGAGGACGGCCACCTCGACTTTCACACAGCTCCTGAACTCTGGAGCTTCATAGAGACCCTAAGGACTATTAGAGATGGCCGGGGAGCGGCCCAGGACGTCCACCTCGCACAGCTCGAGATCAGAGTGCTCTGCTGTCCACCGACTCTCCAACGGCTCCTCAGTTAATCATCATAATAATAATAAATAAATAATTCTTATAGACTTATAAAGCGCTGTTCTCCAACCAGAGTTAAACTCACTGCGCTGTACAAACATCTTATGACAAAAAAAAACATTAACATACTTTTCAAACAAACTGAATCTTAAATATTGTAGTCTACCATTATCGCCTATAACCATGTTACACACACACACACACACACACACACACACACACACACACACACACACACACACACACACACACACAAGCGCGCGCGCAGGGTGAGAGAGAGAGAGAGAGACATACGCACACCAATCTCCGCGCGTCCTCTCAGATGCAAAAATTAATAAATAATCAATACTCTTTCCTAGCTCTCTCATGAATCCCCCTCCACCCCCCCCCCCCCCCCCACCCCCACACCCCGATTCGTGTGCATCCATCTACATTCAACAGCCACACTCAGACACACATTTTTCAGTCAAAGTACTAGATTCTACTGGAAAACCTGGGCAAACAAGAATGTTTTTAGGTGAGATCTGAACTGGGATAATGTTGGTACATTTCTTAGAGTGGCCGGCAGTGAGTTCCAGAGAGATGGTGCCAGGAAACTGAAAGAACGGTGTCCGAATGATTTGAGTTTTCGCTTTGGAATTTTGAGCAGCTTTTCATTAGAAGACCGGAGAGAGCGAGACGGTTCATAAGTGCAGAGAGATGAAGAGATTTAAGGAGGTAAAGACCCTTCAAAATGACAGTAACCATAAGTCACGATCTTGTACTGGCAGCGGAATTTTACGGGTAGCCAGTGAAGTTCCTTGAGAATCGGTCTTACATGATTTGTCTTCTTTTCTCATCACGAGCCGTGCCGCGTTATTCTGCACCCACTGCAAGCGAGCAATCTGGTCTGCTGGTAGACCTGTGAAAACGGAGCTGCAATAATCAAGGCGGGATATGAGCACTGTCGCAACAAGTCCTGCAGCAGCGCAATCGCTTACCTGCATGAAGCTCCCACACTCCCCACGGCGGTGGCGACTGAGTGAGTGAGACTGGTGCAGCAATCCAGCTAGCTCAGCGCACTGCTCTTTTCCCTCACTGACTGAGATCTGTGAGCTCGCTCACGTAGGCCTGGCGTGACACGGCTCACGGCTCTTGTGGTGCGTTTGTTTATTCTCTGGCCTCGGCTGAGTGAGTTCATGCAATCCGTATGTCGCCGGATCGATGTGACTGACACTGTTTAGCTTAATGATAATAATAATAATGTACATTTATCATGCGCTCATCAACGTCCTGAGCGCTCACATGATACATACTGACCTAAATATGATATTCTATACACATGTAGAGCATAGTCCTACCAAAACAATCTCCATAAAGTATTATAAAAAATAAAATAAAAAAAGTACTACAAACACACACACACACACACACACACACACACACACACACACACACACACACACACACACACACACACACACACACACACACACACACACACACACACACATTGACTGTAGCAGAAACTGGGTACTGATATTAGTTAGGAAGGAAGCTTACTCAGCTTTTTGTCACAATTACTGACTGGGTTGGTCTTCTCAGTGAGCACCTCATTGTTCTCACATTCCCACGCCGGCGACAGCCGTTATTGACGGATTGGCATGTGTTGCCAGATTCGGAATTGACAATGCCGAGTGCTGTTCACCTCATTTCACAAAGCCTGGCTGACACGTGGTTTGGACAGTGTTGAGCCGTCCGAGTCGGCCCGACTCCAAGCACTGGTTTGCGACATCCTTGCTGCTTGGAGAACGGTGCCGAAAAGCGATGATCCTGGAGAGCTTCGTGTCCTCGGATGTCGGTTGACATATCAGGGACAAACTGTGACCAATGCCGAAGCATGGTTCAATGTTGCTTTACGTCCACAGAAACCGTAAGGCTCGTTAGGACGGAAAGCCCAGGACGGCCACCTCGACTTTCACACAGCTCCTCAACTCTGCGAAATGCGACGTTGGGAGTGTGGAGTTAGTCCGGGTTGGGCCAACGCGCGCGAATCCCGGCGGTAGGGCCAAAACCCGTCCTGTGCTCGGACCTTGGCAATAGGGAAAAAATCCAGCCTGTGCCCGGACCTTGGCGGTAGGGCAAAAATCCAGCCTGTGCCCGGACCTTGGCAATAGGGAAAAAAACCAGCCTGTGCCCGGACCTTGGCGGTAGGGCCCAAATCCATCCTGTGCCCAGACCTTGGCGGTAGGGCAAAAACCCATCCTGTGCCCTGACCTTGGCGGTAGGGCCAAAACCCAGCCTGTGCCCGGACCTTGGCAGTAGGGCCAAAACCCAGCCTGTGCCCAGACCTTGGCGGTAGGGCAAAAACCCATCCTGTGCCCTGACCTTGGCGGTAGGGCCAAAACCCAGCCTGTGCCCTGACCTTGGCAGTAGGGCCAAAACCCAGCCTGTGCCCGGACCTTGGCGGTAGGGCCAAAACGCAGCCTGTGCCCGGACCTTGGCAATAAGGAGAAAAAAAACAGTCTGTGCCCGGACCTTGGCAATAGGGAAAAAAACCAGCCTGTGCCCGGACCTTGGCAATAGGGAAAAAAACCAGCCTGTGCCCGGACCTTGGCGGTAGGGCCCAAATCCATCCTGTGCCCAGACCTTGGCGGTAGGGCAAAAACCCATCCTGTGCCCTGACCTTGGCGGTAGGGCCAAAACGCAGCCTGTGCCCGGACCTTGGCGGTAGGGCCCAAACCCAGCCTGTGACTGGACCTTGGCAGTAGGGCCAAAACCCAGCCTGTGACCGGACCTTTGCAATAGGGAGAAAAAAAAGTCTGTGCCCGGACCCTGGCAATAGGCAAAAACCCAGCCGCAAAGATCCAACAGCGCGAAGATGGGTTTTGTCAGTGACAGGTTTTGTCACTGTGTGATACTCTTGTTTTGCGTCTCATAGCAGTTTAGATCGGGTTAGATTCATGCGGACATAAATATAATTATAATTATTATGATAATAATAATATAAGAATGAAAGTTTATAAAGCGCTAATCTCTAAATGTAAATCAATAGCTCGGAGCGCTTTACGGCAGAAATCAAATTTGTGACCCACTTTGAGATACCATTGACAACCGGAAATTGACAATGAAAATTATTATATGCAATTCAAGCCAGGCCATAAGAAACCCAAAACACCGAGCAAGACCCCCCCCCTCCCCCCCCCTTAAAAATATCAACGAAAACGATCCTAAATAATGGTGTTCAATCAGTCAGTGACAGACGCAAAACAACATGTTCACACACAAAGTCTAGTCTCGTGCTGTTTAACCTTCGCTGAGCTACAGGTACCACTGGACCTGTGTAGGTCCATGGTCACCGCTAAACACGGTGATTGTAGACCGTTCACATGTAGGCTAGCTAATTCATGGTCTCTTTCGGTTCCGTGTAAGCGAAGTCGACTGCCACGTTGGTCATCTTCTTCAGTATTGCTTAACGTCCACAGAGACCATAAGGACTGTTAGAGACAGGGAGCCCAGGACGGCCACCTCGACTTTCACACAGCTCCTGGGCTGTGAAGCCACGTTGACCTTCTTCTTTCATGATGCTTTACATGTGTAACCGAGTGTATTGTATACATGTTCCGGGCCATGACCCTATAACCTTTTCTTTAAACTAGTAAGTAAGTAAGTAAACATGGTGCTTAACGTCCACAGAAATCATAAGGCTTATTAGGGACGGGGAGAAGGGGGGGGGAAGGGGGCATGGAGGTGGGGGGAGAGGGAGATTATATACCTATCGCTAAACTGTCACCACCAGAATGACTTCTGCATTAAGATGGGCAGCGATGAGAGCCATTTTAATGTTTCAGTAGGAAGTGATGGACAAAGTCACAAGACAGTGTCCACGAACCACAACCTTTTCTGAAGAGAAAGGAGAGCCGAAGCGGTATCGAACCGAGGTCCTTCCGCTTACCAGCCTAACGCCTTACCGCTAGGCCAAACCGGCTCACACCTTTTCTTTCCGGTCCTTTTCCTTTTTGATTGGGTGGGGTTTTTATGGCCCAATTATCTAAGGTGTTAAAAGTTGTGTGCTGGGCCGGCAGGCCCAGGGTTCCAGGCGAGATCAAAAGATCGGGTGGAGCTGGACCCTCACTTTTGCCCAGAAGAGATCATGAGTAGGGAGGTGGAGCTGGGCTGAGCAAGTTGGACGTCTTTTGCTTCGAGTTGTCCAAGTTGTTCGTCAACAGCGGTGCAACGGACATTGTCTTAGTGACTCTGTCCAGCACAGCAGTTGAAAGAGCAATTGCGCAGTGCACAAGTCGCTGGGCAATGGCGAGGGGACACCGCCTTAACACTTCCATTGTTCTGGCGGCGGTCTACGGTCTCTCCGGTCTTTTTCGGGCGGTTTCCGCGGTCGAGCCAATCACCCTGTCCCCTTTCCCACTCTGTCCCCGTCCCTAATAGGTCATCCCGCCTCCGTGGACGTTAAGCAACATAAAAGCCGGCAGGGTTCCAGGCGAGATCAAAAGATCAAGAGATCTTAGAGGAGGGAGGTGGAGCTGGACCCTCACTTTTGCCCAGAAGAGATCATGAGCAGGGAGGTGGAGCTGGGCTGAGCAAGTTGGACGTCTTTTGCTTCGAGTTGTCCAAGTTGTTCATCAACAGCGGTGCAACGGACATTGTCTTGGTGACTCTGTCCAGCACAGCAGTTGAAAGAGCAACTGCGCAGTGCACAAGTCGCTGGGCAATGGCGAGGGGACACCGCCTTAACACTTCCATTGTTCCGGCGGCGGTCTACGGTCTCTCCGGTCTTTTTCGGGCGGTTTCCGCGGTCGAGCCAATCACCCTGTCTCCTTCCCACTCTGTCCCCGTCCCTAATAGGTCATCCCGCCTCCGTGGACGTTAAGCAACATGAAAGCCAAAACCGGCAGCGTCCCTTTTCCCCCAGTGTCCCTGCAGACGCAGGTTGTTTGTTTACTGTTGCGGCCGGTGTTCATGTGTTCATCTCAGGGGAGAGCCTGTAAGTAGTTATTTTTCTATGGCTTGATGTTCTGTTGTTTCTTATTGATGTAAATAATGTATGTTTATAATGTTATCATGTTCACAACGTACCTTGATTTTGGTTCTTGAATACGTGGGTAATTTCGGCGTCAGATTGCCGCCTGGTTGCAGCCGCTGTGGCGTCAGAGTACCTTGTTTGTGCGTTCATATCTTAAGCTTTTATGCCACAGGATGACCGATGTTTCCAAAATGTAACTAGTATGTAACTAGTATGTTATACTGCCATTGTTGGATGTTCAGTTTGAGGGATGCCGATGCAAAGTTATCCTTCTTAAAGTATGGGTACTTTGGCAGTGCGGTATAACTTATTTGTTTAGTATCCTACCCATCTATGTTGCTACAAGAAATCGGTGGTATATTATGGCTATAACACTTGGAAGATGTTGACTTCATAGTTGTAGAATGTAAATTTTACTAGTTGAATATGGTTTAGTGCCAAGGGGGTGATTGTATAAACTGTGAGACATGTTATTTCTGTTTTGACCCGGCTTTTGTATGGCCGAGTTTTGGGCGCGCAGACTTTCACTCTGCTTAGATTGTAAACCCTTTCCGGGTCTTTGTGCGTGTACCCGAACTGGCCGGTGATGCGCGTCAGTGGTGGCAATTAGGTCTTTGTCTCTGTTCACTAATCGAGCAGCTAGATCAGCAGCTTAGATTCTTGATGCGCTACCCGCGTCAGTAAGACGCTTGACGTTGTTCACAGCCGGATATGCTCTGCTAGTCAGTAACAGTAACATGCTCTAACGCTTTGAGTAACTTGACTAGGCTGGAGCCGGTCAGTTTATGACTGACTTCCTCCCGCTTACGGCATGGTCCCAACTGCCACCCGTGTCACTATCCATCTCGTTGTGTGCTGAAGTGGAACTGCTGTAACGATTATCTCACTCTTTCCTGTTTAGTTAAGAATGAGCTTGGTAATCCGCATTTTTCACTGTTACTTTATTGTATACTATATTATACTGGGAGTTCATCAGTTAGTTGACTGGCCGTCTCTTGTATACTCACCGCGACTTGATGATGATGATGAGTTGATGCCTAATGTCCTCAGATGTCATTTGACATATTAGGGACAAGTTGTGACCAATGCCGAAGCACGGTTCAATAAAAGCCACATACGTAAGGTGTATGCGTGTTTAGCTGTAACCTGCCACCTGCACTTTTTCACCGCGACTCTGTGAGATACGGGTTTTAAGTGTAAGTCAATCACACGATTTATGTGCTTGATTATTAATCATTTTGTCATGTATTATAGTAACCCACAGGTAAACTACATGGTTACTGTAGTAGTAATTGCTGTTGTTTAGACTTTACATTTGCTTTCATGTTCTAAATGTTGTTTCCCTGTGACTTTTCCAATACAGACACTGTTTCCTGGTTGGTTGGTGTACAAATAAAAGTTATGTTATAGCAACCTCTGACTTGTGACTCTTCATCCATGCTTCCAACCTGCTTTCCCTCTACTCCCCACCCCCACTCCCCTACACATACACAGAAACCATACGGCTTATTAGGGACGGGGGGAAATGGGATAGGTAAAAGAGCCTAGGCCCGCCTTCCTACATGTGAGCAAGTGCTCTTTGTACGTTTTACAATAATCCCGCCCCGCTTAACGGATCAATGCAATTTCATTACTGTACTTTAGTAACCCGGGAACCGGAGCAGACGACGCTTTTGTTTTGAAGCGCGGCGTGTGGCGTAACGCCACATGGCCTTCACACAGCCGACCGGCGATAGCCGCCAGTGCGCGCCTTTTTCAAATCTGTTTTTCTCTCTTAACATTTTGACCGCTTGTTTGTTTACCTACTCTGTGTCTATCTAGTCCTTTTAGTTATGCACTAAGCTATGTATAATATAATTTGGCATCTTAGAATGTTTATTTAACGTTTATTCAGACACCGGATCGAGCTTAATTAGTAGCCGATGCCTCTCTAGGTCCATTCTTTTATAGCCGTCGTCTGCATGGCGCGCTTTGTTTAGTACTAGTAAATGGTAGTGAAATGTTGTTTTGATTCGATTAAAGTAATTCTGTGTCGATCAATGCGTTGTCGTATAGTATTTTGCTTAGCTGACTTCATGTTTAGTGTTTATTTTGGGTTGAAATTAACTTATTAAGTATTGTGTACTGTAGAAGCTAAGTTGTATTCATAGACTACTTAATCTCACTATCAGCGCTGCTGCGACTAAGGTTACGCGCCCCAGGCGAAAGTTCGCACCGATTGTTTTAATGCTAGTCTTTGAGTTTGTCTTGCTTCTCTTACAGAGCGTTGTATTGTAATTGTTATGTACCATTTTAACCGTGGGAGCGTGCTCTTTATTCCGATGTAAGTTTTAGTGACATTTATATTTTGTACATTGTGTTAGTTGTGATTTAGTTGTACGAATCTGTATATAGACAGGCGCAAGTCACGCTTCCCACTCTTTGTGTAAATAAAATAAGTCATGTGTGTACATTTTGTTTATACGGTTTAAAAGATGGTAACTGTAGCTTTTATTTGATGTTTTTGATGTTTTAATTGGTTTAGTTATTGTAGAGGAAAGTGTATTTGTGCGGGCCAGGGAAACACAATTGTCAGCCATTTTGTGGTCCAGAGGGGCGATTTTACTGTAGCGATAGCGTGTGTTCCCTGTGGCCCGCGCCGTTCTCTTATCTATGCGTGAGCGTGATGATTTTGTGTGTGCTGAAAACTGTCTGCGGCTGAACAAGTAAAAACTGATTGCCGCCTCCGCCTGCTGTGGTCTCCACTTTATTGACTCCGCTGCCTGTGTCTTGTCCTTTGACCACTCCGCTCCATTACAACTTTGGCGCTGCGAGAGCAGGATGAGCGGAGCTACCCGAGACCACAGCAGGTTGAGTGACCACGGCCCAGACCGCAGCAGAACCCTGATGATGATGGCCAGCCACCAACACCACCGACGCCGGGTACCACAACTGACGACCTGGCTAGCCACCAGCACCACCGACGACCCCGGCTAGCCACCAACACCACCGATGTTGCGGTACCACAACTGACGACCCCGGCTAGCCACCAGCACCACCGACGACCCCGGCTAGCCACCATCACCACCGACGACCCCGGCTAGCCACCAACACCACCGATGTCGCGGTACCACAACTGACGACCCCGGCTAGCCACCAGCACCATCGACGACCCCGGCTAGCCACCAACACCATCGACGCCGCCGGCCAGCAGTCTCCATCTCCGCGGCCAGACGTCAGTGACTGAGTCAGACAGTGACGATGAACTATGCGTGTTAACACCGAAGAATCCAGCTCGTGATGCTGTTGCTGTGCCAGTAGTGACACATGTCATCCAGCGACCACCTGTGCCTCTGCCTAGACGCTCACGACGTCTGGCAGAGAAGAACATTATTCGACAGTAACCCGACCACAAAGTTACCTGGCGCAGTACCGTAAGTGTTTAGAAATTAGCTGTTTTGTTAACATGACATGTGTGTGATGATTGCATTTTATACACTAGTGTTCATGATTTTTATGTCAGATGCCATTTGTATTGCTAGGTTCATGGTATGTTTTTATCTTGGCTATTTTGTAGGTGCAATGTGTCGGAAACAACGGTACTTAGGAGAATTTTGCTTAAATGCAAATCTTCTAGTCTAACTGCCTGTTTTACTGGCATATAGTGCGGATTTTTTTGGTGACCTAAATGGATTGTGAAATGTGATAACTCAGTGACCGGCTGCTACAGTACATATACAGGCCTTTTTCAGTAGGTTGTAGATATTAGAGGATCATTGTTTAAATAACAACCCTCTGTTGATCTAAGGCATAATGCCGCCTCTGATTTGGTCTTATTTGAAATTGCGGACTCTCATATTAAATACATGTTAGTCAAAGGATGTTGATTTTGTTTCCCGGTTCAGCCGGAGATCTTAGCCCATTCTAGGTTGTTACGTTAAATACGTCGCCTGACAGATTGGTGTTTTTACTCAGCGAGGACGCTGGTAGTGGTAGAGTAGGGGGGGATGTGAGCAAGTGCTCTTTGTACGTTTTACAATAATCCCGCCCCGCTTAACGGATCAATGCAATTTCATTACTGTACTTTAGTAACCCGGGAACCGGAGCAGACGACGCTTTTGTTTTGAAGCGCGGCGTGTGGCGTAACGCCACATGGCCTTCACACAGCCGACCGGCGATAGCCGCCAGTGCGCGCCTTTTTCAAATCTGTTTTTCTCCCTTAACATTTTGACCGCTTGTTTGTTTACCTACTCTTTGTCTATCTAGTCCTTTTTATGCACTAAGCTATGTATAATATAATTTGGCATCTTAGAATGTTTATTTAACGTTTATTCAGACACCGGATCGAGCTTAATTAGTAGCCGATGCCTCTCTAGGTCCATTCTTTTATAGCCGTCGTCTGCATGGCGCGCTTTGTTTAGTACTAATAAATGGTAGTGAAATGTTGTTTTGATTCGATTAAAGTAATTCTGTGTCGATCAATGCGTTGTCGTATAGTATTTTGCTTAGCTGACTTCATGTTTAGTGTTTATTTTGGGTTGAAATTAACTTATTAAGTATTGTGTACCGTAGAAGCTAAGTTGTATTCATAGACTACTTAATATCACTATCAGCGCTGCTGCGACTAAGATTACGCGCCCCAGGCGAAAGTTCGCACCGATTGTTTTAATGCTAGTCTTTGAGTTTGTCTTGCTTCTCTTACAGAGCGTTGTATTGTAATTGTTATGTACCATTTTAACCGTGGGAGCGTGCTCTTTATTCCGATGTAAGTTTTAGTGACGTTTATATTTTGCACATTGTGTTAGTTGTGATTTAGTTGTACGAATCTGTATATAGACAGGCGCAAGCCACGCTTCCCACTCTTGTTGTAAATAAAATAAGTCATGTGTGTACATTTTGTTTATACGGTTTAAAAGATTGTAACTGTAGCTTTTATTTGATGTTTTTGATGTTTTAATTAGTTTAGTTATTGTAGAGGAAAGTGTATTTGTGCGGGCCAGGGAAACACAATTGTCAGCCATTTTGTGGTCCAGAGGGGCGATTTTACTGTAGCGATAGCGTGTGTTCCCTGTGGCCCGCGCCGTTCTCTTATCTATGCGTGAGCATGATGATTTTGTGTGTGCTGAAAACTGTCTGCGGCTGAACAAGTAAAAACTGATTGCTGCCATACGCCTGCTGTGGTCTCCACTTTATTGACTCCGCTGCCTGTGTCTTGTCATTTGACCACTCCGCTCCATTACACATGTATACCTAAAGTTAGGTCCGGCGACGTACTATATCAATCAAGAATCACGTTCGCAACCTTGCTGGTACCTGTCGGTAGAATTACACGTCGGTAAAATCCAAGGAGACGGTCGGAAATTCCTGGACAGTTTTAAAAGTTATTTTGGGTCACAAATATCATCACCATCATTAAATGAGGTCTATATCTACCAATTACAGCCGAAATCCGCAACAAAAGGTAAAAAAAATTCATATATTTTTGTCTTCGATTGTTTCGAGTTGGCGTCATAGATTGCAAATGGCGAACGAAGCCGACGAAGTGCTGCTAGGTAAGCGGCCTCGTTAAACAAGCTACGGCAATTAAAAACCACGGAAAATGTACGGGAAAAAATTGCAATCTGAGAACGCTGAGTCGTGAGTACGATTGTCTTGCCAAAATCGGCACTAAGGAAGCGTTCACGTTGTTACTGGGAAACTAGGTCAAACGTCAAAGGGCAATATGCGCCGACTCGAACTGACAAAGACAAATATATGGAGAGAAAAAACTCACTTTTTGTTGCGGATTTTGGCTGTAATCGGTGGATGTGGATCTCATAGACATGTGCTCGTGTGCTTGTGAGGGGGTGAGTGAGTGTGCAGGTATCTGTGTGTATTCATATAGTAGGTGGATGTGTGTGAAATGCTTTTTAGTGTTGATGTATGTATTTACAGTATTATTTTTGTGCTTTTCTGATTGTCATGTTGATATTAATATATGCATTATTTTATAGGACTTGTGATTATTTCAGTGTGTGTGAAATGCTTTAATATCGATGTACGCATTTTCGGTACTTTGCTCATCCTGGTTTTGTTGTTGTTGTTGTTTTGTTTTTGTCATTTTGATATTGATGTATGCATTTATAGTACTTGTACCTTCTTGTTGTTGTTGTTGTTGGTTGTCACGCGGATTTTGATGTTGATAATGTAGAGCGCCGCGAGCTTGTAAATGTTTACGGGGTACAGCGCTGTATAAGAGTCATTATTATTATTATTATTTAATCATAGTTCAGGAGCTGTGTGAGAGTCGAGGTGGACGTCCTGGGCTCTCCGTTCTAACGAGCCTTCTGGTTTCCGTGGACGTAAAGATTTATTGAACCGTGCTTCGGCATTGGTCACAACTTGTCCCTAATATGTCAACATTAAGCATCAACTCATAATCACACACACATTATTATTTAATGATTGTGATGATATTTTTGACCCAAAATAACTTTAAACGGTCCAGGAATATTCGACCGTCTCCTTGGATTTTACCTTACAGGTCAGTATCCAGTTTAAGCATTCAGGAAAGGCGCCACACTGAACCCAAGGTAGTCAACCCACGGCGATCAGTGAACATGGCATTCACTGACCCCTTAATGTCGCAGGAAGTCGTCAGTCACGCATGCTCAGTCAACTGTTTTACTGCACTTGTCCTTGCCTTTGCCGGGCCAGAGTCTTGACGGCGACTCCCTTCAATTTCCCTTTAATCGCCTTTTTTTCTTCTTCTTCTTTTTTTGACGCGGACATGACGAATGACTGGAGAAAGGAGATGTCACGTCCACCCTACGGCCTCACATTCATCAATCAGCCTTTCGAGTCAGACACACTAACGCATCACTCGTTAATTAAAACTGCAAGTAGGAGTGTTGTACGCTGTACATGTTTATCAAAATTTCAGTTCGGGGACACGGCATTGGCAGGCTTAACGGCTGCGACTTCAGCTAAGCTTTTGCCGTTGAGTGCCAGTTCGACGGATGCTCCGGGCTGTTAAAAACGACCATTTGGCTTATTGCCAATTAAAGCCCATGTCGTTTATTGCTGTTAAAGCCATTTCGTTTACTGCAATAAAAACATGGTTCGTTTGTTTTCAGTTAAAACCTACTTCATTTATGTATTGCTAGGTAAAACCCATTGTATTTATCGTCAGTTAAAACCCATTTATCGTATGGCAAGTTAAACTCATGCCATTTATTGTCAGCTAAAAACTCGGTAGTTCCACCGAAGGTCGTATAGCTAATACTCACAGGTCGTCAACCTTTCCCCCGTTGGTAAACGCTTGTCCGATTGACGTATGCGCACAGTGTGGTAAGTAAACAGTTTGCTTTACGTCCACAGAAGCAAGGTGGCTTATTAGGGACGGGGAGGGAGAATGTGAAGGCTCAACCGCGCGTTCCGACCCGGAAGACCGAGGACCGCCGCCAGAACAACAACAATGTTAAGGCAGTGTCCCCTCGCCATTGCGTAGCAACTAGTGTACCACGCCATTGCTCAGTGTTTCAACTGCTGTGCGGAGCGGAGTCACAACCTAAAGATACAGGTCCATACAACCATAGACCTAAAGATACAGGTCCATACAACCATAGACCTAAAGATACAGGTCCATACAACCATAGACCTGTAGATACAGGTCCACACAACCATAGACCTGTAGATACAGGTCCACACAACCATAGACCTGTAGATACAGGTCCACACAACCATAGACCTGTCCACACAACCATAGACCTGTAGATACAGGTCCACACAACCATAGACCTGTAGATACAGGTCCACACAACCATAGACCTGTAGATACAGGTCCACACAACCATAGACCTGTAGATACAAGGCCATGGCTCCAACTGAACGACGCCTTCCGGGGCTACTTCCCGTCCTGCACGCCATGGCGACCCCAACACTGTGTGTCTTGTTTGATTGCTGCACTGTTTGCTGATCAAAGGTTTGTGGCTGGTGGGTGTGGCTGGTGGGTGTGGCTGGTATCACTGGCTGGAGCTGTCGCAAGTACCTTTTTTTTGTCACGACAGACACGTGTTTGTCGTGACAAAACACGTCTTTTGCAGCGACGAAAGTATGCTTGCTGCAACAAAACTTTGATCTCGACAAAATTATGTTTGTCATGACAAAAGATGTGTTCCATCGCGACAAAAGACGTGTTTTGTCATGACAAACATGTGTATGTCGTGACATAAGTAAGCTTGTCGTAAAAAAAATTGTCGTGACAAATATTTGTAGCAAGAAAAGTTTTGTCACAACAAAATATGTTTCTTGCGAAAAAGTTTTGTTGCGACAAAATTACGTCTGTCGCAACTAAAGACCCGTTTTGTCATGACAAAAACGTTTGTCACAACACGTTTGTCACGACATACACGTTTGTTGCGACAAAACATTTGTTGCTGATAGGTGCGTGGCCTTGCCTTTCACACATGTGGTGGGTGTGGCTGGTAGGTGTGTGGCCTTGCCTTTCACACATGTAGTGGGTGTGGCTGGCAGGTGTGTGGCCTTGCCTTTCACTCATGTGGTGGGTGTGGCCCTTGCCTTTCACTCATGTGGTGGGTGTGGCTGGTAGGTGTGTGGCCTTGCCTTTCACTCATGTGGTGGGTGTGGCCCTTGCCTTCACACATGTGGTGGGTGTGGCTGGTAGGTGTGTGGCCTTGCCTTTCACTCATGTGGTGGGTGTGGCCCTTGCCTTTCACTCATGTGGTGGGTGTGGCTGGTAGGTGTGTGGCCTTGCCTTTCACTCATGTGGTGGGTGTGGCCCTTGCCTTTCACTCATGTGGTGGGTGTGGCTGGTAGGTGTGTGGCCTTGCCTTTCACTCATGTGGTGGGTGTGGCCCTTGCCTTTCACTCATGTGGTGGGTGTGGCTGGTAGGTGTGTGGCCTTGCCTTTCACTCATGTGGTGGGTGTGGCCCTTGCCTTTCACTCATGTGGTGGGTGTGGCTGGTAGGTGTGTGGCCTTGCCTTTCACACATGTGGTGGGTGTGGCTGGTAGGTGTGTGGCCTTGCCTTTCACTCATGTGGTGGGTGTGGCCCTTGCCTTTCACTCATGTGGTGGGTGTGGCTGGTAGGTGTGTGGCCTTGCCTTTCACTCATGTGGTGGGTGTGGCTGGTAGGTGTGTGGCCTTGCCTTTCACTCATGCCTTCTGCCACATGTTCACTAGCACACAGCAACTGTCGGCAGTCATTCATTCATTCTCGGCACAGACACTGCAAGACTTTAACATGATTTTACGACAACTTCTGAACAATAATGGCAAAACAGACAGCATGAAATATAGTTATGTGTGACAAGTTAATATCATGAGTATTGCAATGTCTTACAATCAATGGCTGACTGGACTCAAAGCACCAACTAACTAACTCTTAGATTCAAGATCAAACTAGAAAGATCAAACAAAAAACTATTTCCCCTAAAACAAGTAACATAAATCATAACTTCTGCAATGCAAACTCTACCTTTTTAAATCATGGATCAGGAAGTGCATATTTAACAAGTCTTTTTGGTGTGATTTTAATGAATCATTCTGATACAATTTTCTTACAATTAACTTTCACATAGACAACAGGAGGGTACAACATTAAAAAGAAGACCTGGAATGATCAGAAATGGACTGCAATAATGTATTCCTGTGCACTGTACAGGGCTGCAGAAATACACTCATCACTCGGACAGGACGGACAGAAAAACCTCCAGACCAAACACCACAAGCACATCAGGCAAGCATGATTTCTCTGAATTCCAAATAACGTCTTGATCACCAAGAAGAAACAAAAGCAGCGTCATCTGCAAGGCAACGCTGTCACTGTTTTAACTTGGCTGTAACTACAAAACAAGGCCTAGTGAGCAGTGGAAACTTTCCCCCTAAAATTGTAGGACCTCTCAGGAACTAGTATTTCCTTTCAACTGGTGGATATTCATACTCAGTGGCCTGGCAAGCCAGCAGAACAGTTTCCATTTCTGCAGGCCTGCCGTATCAAAACACCGCAGTTCAAAATGATGTCCTCTGCAAACCACCCAGGGAGACATTGTAATAATATAGAAAGATTGTAATAAATATAGAGACATTGTAATAATACAGTATCTGCCCATCACAGAAATGAAATACATACAATTCTATCTTAAAAACAGGGCACAGTCAAATGAACATCTGATGCAGACCTCTCCATTACAATATCACACTTGTGTGCAACTCAGTATGCAGGTACTGAACAACACCTGCAAAGCCTAGCTGTGTGTGTGTGTGTGTGTGTGTGTGTGTGTGTGTGTGTGTGTGTGTGTGTGTGTGTGTGTGTGTGTGTGTGTGTGTGTGTTTGTGTGTGAGCGTGTGTGAGCATGTGTGTGCGCGTGTGTGCGCGTGTGTGTGAGCGTGTGTGTGTATGTGCGCATGCGTGTGTGCATGCGTGTGTGTGTGAGGGGAGCAAATATGAAAGAAGTTATTGTAGCACAATCTGGTGCCACACTGTGAAATCTGACTGACAAACTCAATTAGCTCACAACTTCGCAACCATCCCTCCAAACACTATAATTATGAGCCAACGCCTTCAGACTACGAGGTCAATGACATGGTGTGACCCATTCCTTCTCCAGCAGTTGGACCGGTAGGTGACGTGCAGATGGTACGGCAGGCAACAGGAAGGGGGAAACACTCCGTGGCCAGGTGTGTTTCACAACCAAGTTACAGTCAGCCCAGGAGGCAGGAGTGTCAAAGTGAAACAACCTGCCGTGGAGTCAGTGACCCCTGTGAACTCTCCCCACTCCTGGACAAGGTCTGCACATGTCCCTATCCTCAAGCCTTACGATGAAGCTCACCTGTGCTCTGCTTCACTCTCTGAGGGATGTTATTCACCTGACTAAATGATGTCCGGCATGACTGAACCAACCATCACAAAATGGCAATACCGATGGTGACAGGCATGCACATGGTCATTTCAGCATTAGACACTTTCCCAGTACTGACAGCACATTGTCTGAGATATCTGATTTGCAGCCTCATCATAATAACTTAGATTTATAAAGTGCCCTTTCTCACACAAGCTCATAGCACTTTACAATTATTAACAACATTTCCAATTACAAAATACTTACTACCTCAGACACATTGAGTCAGTATCCCGTAAGTGAATCCTCAAAAACATGCGTCAGAGTGCCTAGCCAAGAGCAATCCTCTTTCAAAAGCTTATTGTTACATCACAGCTTCACAAATGTTGCCTACAAATATCAATGACTGGTTTCATTACAAGGGTAAATTTACTTGCATTCAAGTTCAGGATAATATATGAGAAGAAAAATCCTTTCTAATGCGTCATTTTACATACTGTACTAGAAAGCATACTTCAGCAAAAGTACTTAAAAGATGTACCCAATACCTAAATATTTAGCAACAGCGTGCAGAAAAGATGCATCAGAATACCACAGTCTCTTATTTCATCCCAACAATAACAGCATCTTTCAACTGTTCATCATAAAACAAAGAAAACTGACTTTGGGTTTTAGAAACATCTGTATCCTTCTGTTTACTTGAGAACGTTTCCTGTAAAAAAGAGGAAAGCATCATCTATTTTCCAAAGGATCTTGCATTGGTCAGTCCTAATCAAAATTTCTAGTGCTTGTGTTTGTTTGAAATAGGAGGGTGTTACTTGAGGAACTTGTTCACAACATTATCAATGAACCAAGTTTCCGTGAACTGCAGGTGGTCGGTGTTGGATGCCAAAAAATGAAGACGTCCAGTTTTGTTCAACTCCTGCAGGCCCAGGGTGTCCTGAAAATTGCGTTACAAAGTCACTTAACAGTACACTATATAATCACTTCAAATTACAATCTACAATCACCTGGAATGTATGTTACACAATGCCACACAACGTATGTTATAAAGTCATCTGAAAAGTCTGTTCAATAACATTAGAAACTGATGTTATGAGGCCACCTAAAAAGTATGTCATGCAATCTTAGGTTATCACTGAAAATTTGGTTACAAAATTACCTGAAAGTACATGGTATAATCACTGAATATTATGTTAAAAGTCACCTGAAAGGTATGTTACATCGTCATCTGAAAAGTATATTCTGTAATTACTTGAAATTGTATCTTATAAAGTCACCTGGAAAAGCTGTAAAGTCATTTACATAAAGTCACCTGAAAAGTATGATGCTATATGATATAGTCAACTGAAAATGATGTCACTACAGTTAGGCTGAGAAAGGGAGAGGTAGGGAGAAAAAAACGACAATTAGGCTGAGAAAGGGAGAGGTAGGGAGAAAAAACCGACAGGCTGAGAAAGGGAGAGGTAGGGAGAAAAAAAATGACAATTAAGCTGAGAAAGGGTGAGGTAGGGAGAAGAAACGTACGTCTATCCACAGTTTGGTCTGATCCAAACGCAACACTTCCTGGGCCTGTCCCAGCTTGTAAAACCCAAACCACTGAAAGACACCAGCACATTTCTCTTATTTTACACACCACATGCTGTCTGCTGCTGTAATATACCATACACTTCTAAGCGCGAAGAGCAAATAATCCCACAATTCACATTCAAAACACAAGGCGCTAACACCAAAGCAGTTGACATGTAAAGTGGTAGATGTAAAAGTTAGGTATCAAGGGACAAAACCATGATTATGTTAGGAGGAAAAGGAGTGGGCTGAGTTACTCTTCTTGTCATCTTTTGGCTGCTGCTGTGTTCATTTGACTTGTTTAACACCAGGCTGTCTCTGAAGAGGTCAAGGCCAGTTCAAACTTACAGAAGCCTATGTTTAAAGGCCAAGCTCTTCATGTTTACAGCAGCCTATGGTGCCATCAACAACACTGTCAGCACATATGTCCCTTTGTCCAACATTCACCTCCCAGTAATTTTAGCAGTGCGCTGCTCAAAACAAAGCAAAAAGCTTGATCTCAAGCCAGCCCTGTGATCTGGTATGGTTGCACACCACAGGTTTGTGCTCAGTCAGAACACACACACACACACACACACACAGCACACACACACACACACAAACAAACAAACAAACACACACATGCATGCACACACACACACACACACACAGGCAAGCATGCGTGCGCACGCACACTCACACACACACACACACACACACACACACACACACACATAGGCAAGCATGCGTGCGCACGCACACACACACACACACACACACACACACACACACACAGGCAAGCACGCGCACACACACACACACACACACACACACACTCATACACACATACACACACACACACACACACACACACACACACACACACACACACACACACACACACACACATACACACACAAACAAAAACAAAAACAAAGAACAAAACCAAAACTTACTTCACTTTCTCTGGGTTGGACCATGGTGTCCTGAAGAAACTTGATCAGCACCAAGTTCTTCAGCTTCAGCAGGTTCTCCTTGTAGGCAGGATTCACAGTCTGAAAGTGGAGTTTGACATTCACATTAAACAGTTGGGGGCATTTTCTTCACAGTCTGGAAGTGGAGTTTGACATTCACATTAAACAGTGGGGGGCATTTTCTTCACAGTCTGAAAGTGGAGTTTGACATTCACATTAAACAGTGGGGGGCATTTTCTTCACAGTCTGAAAGTGGAGTTTGACATTCACATTAAACAGTGGGGGGCATTTTCTTCACAGTCTGAAAGTGGAGTTTGACATTCACATTAAACAGTGGTAGGGTGCTGTTTTCTTCACAGTCTGAAAGTGGAGTTTGACATTCACATTAAACAGTGGTGGGGTGCTGTTTTCTT
>OY757549.1:1688510-1701010 GCA_963584105.1 Alviniconcha strummeri
AGAGAGAGAGAGAGAGAGTGCGAGGGTATGTATTATGTAGATAGCTTTACTATTATTTTCTGTTTGTTCAGTCTGTATCTTATCTACTTGTGTATCTGCTGTTGGATAGATTTTGGGAACATTTTGTGACTTGACTTATTGACTGTCTGTCTACACTCTCACCCTTCAGACTCACCACATCCTGATCAACCTGAACATTGATGACATCAAACTGGATGATGAGCTGGAAGAACTGGAGAAGAAGGAAAAAGAAGACGATGGTAATCCTCATCCTCTGGAAAGGAAAGGTAAGGTGTATTCCATTTTGTTCTTGGAGTTAATGTTACTGATGGGAGAGGCTGGAACCAGAAGAGTTTACCTGTGTGTTTTCTTGTGTAGGAAGGATCTCACTGCTGGGTCAGCCTGTGATGAGGCATTACTGAGACATAACTTGGTTTCCTATCTGGAACTGCTACAGGAACTACTTTAAAAACTGTTAATTCCTGGAGTAGGTCAGAATATAGCTTTGCGTGCTTTGCCTGCTGCCAGGAATTGTGTCATTCTGATTTCTGCCATCCAAATTCATTCCGATTTCCGGTGGTCCTCTATAAACCAGCCCAGGGGTGGTGTGCTGAAATTACAGCCCATTGGCTGCGCTCACAATCAAGAGCTATCAATGCCTCTCTCTTTTAAGCCTGGAGTAGGTCTCGGAATGTAGCCTAGCATGATTTCTTGATTGCTGCAAATTTCGCTTTTGTAATTTCTGCCTTCGTGGTTTATTCATCTTGATTTTCCCCCCAGCCCTGTTCAAAGTTAAAGTGACATATGACTTAAACAGTGTATTGGTTGTTTCCTTGTGATTTGGTGAGTTTGGTTTCACCCTGATATAATCTTTTTAGTTGACAGGGAGTGAAATCTCCAGACTCAATCAATCCACAGTTATTAAGTCCTGCGACAAGTTAAGAAATGAAGAAGAATGAAAAGAAACCCTTAAACTTTACCTGAAGGATAGTCCAGGCAACAAGGAGAATAGGGGCACTGTTGTGGGTTTTGTCAGTAAAGTGTGAGGTGTAGGGGTGGGGGTGGGGACATTTACTGACTGATTAATCGATTATACTTTATTTTTCAATGGTGATGATATTAGCAAAAAGGCCAGCTGACATCTGTTTCTTCAGCACTACTACCAATCAAGACATTCACAGTGAACAGTTGTAATGTGGGAGCATTACGGTATAAGGGCATTGGGAAGGAGGAGAGGGAGATGGAGTTGGAGGAGGGAGAGGAGGATGGTACAGAGGGTGGAAGAGAGGCAGAGAGAGAGATGGGGGTGGGGGGAGAGGAGGGGGAGGTGGTGGTGATGAAGGTGAGGTAACTGCTGACAGCAGGAAGGTGTGTCACAACAGCCAAACTGACTTTGTCACACCTGTATTACTTGAAGGAGAGGATGCGATGCCGGAGCCAGTTAAGCACAAAGGTATGTTCTGGGCATGCTGTGTGAGTAAATGCAACAGATCACAACTTTGTTTGCTTTAGGAAGACTTCCTTAGAGCTGTCAAGCTAGAAAACTCTAATCACTATCTGTGTTCTTTCCTAAAAGGAACTAGTTGTCTTTAAGCAGGTTTTGTCTCAGTAGCAGCTGCAAACCAAATATTTTGTTTGAAAATGCCCCTTTGATTTTGTGCTGAGTTTAAAAGCAAAGCTTGTGAGTGATGATTAGTGGTACTTGGATAAATGCATGCAAAACGCTGATAGCTCTCACAGATGATCTGATAGCTGCTGCAGCAGATTTAGTATTGTTCCTTTGGTTGATGTGAAGATGAATCCCTTGTGCCAGTCATCAAAGAGACAGTGACAAATGACAGGTGACAGTGATATGTGACAGATGACAGTGATATGTGACAGATGACAGTGATAAATGACCGATGACAGTGATATGTGACAGGTGACAGTAATATGTGACAGGTGATGTGAAACTTGATGGCTTTTTGTACATCCAAGTACTCCTGATTGTCACTCAGTGTAAAAGCTAATGGACATTTAAAACCCATGCCTTGATTGAAAGCATATAGTTTGATCCCTTTTACCTGTTTTACTGAACCTGCTTTGAGAAGGCTAGTTCCTTTAAATTAAAGGGTGGTACAGTGTCTTGCCTGTTAGGAATGGTGACACAGTCTGACCTCCAAGTACTTTGCTGGGCACTGACAGAGTTCTGCCACCTGCAGAGTTCTGCCACCTGCTTTTGCTGGGGAGTTAGCTACTCTGCCAGCTGTATTTCTGTCCCAATAATTACAGTGCCAGCTGTATTTCTGTCCCAATAATTAC
Organism: Alviniconcha strummeri; assembly: GCA_963584105.1. NCBI lineage: Eukaryota > Metazoa > Mollusca > Gastropoda > Provannidae > Alviniconcha > Alviniconcha strummeri. Next base: position 1,690,812 of record OY757549.1, read on the forward strand.
AGTGCCAGCTGTATTTCTGTCCCAATAATTACAGTGCCAGCTGTATTTCTGTCCCAATAATTACAGTGCCAGCTGTATTTCTGTCCCAATAATTACAGTGCCAGCTGTATTTCTGTCCCAATAATTACAGTGCCAGCTGTATTTCTGTCCTAACAATTACAGTGCCAGCTGTATTTCTGTCCCAATAATTACAGTGCCAGCTATATTTCTGTCCCAACAATTACAGTGCCAGCTGTATTTCTGTCCCAATAATTACAGTGCCAGCTATATTTCTGTCCCAACAATTACAGTGCCAGCTGTATTTCTGTCCCAATAATTACAGTGCTGGCTATATTTCTGTCCCAATAATTTTAGTGCCAGCTGTATTTCTGTCCCAATAATTACAGTGCCAGCTGTATTTCTGTCCCAACAATTACAGTGCCAGCTGTATTTCTGTCCCAATAATTACAGTGCCAGCTGTATTTCTGTCCCAATAATTACAGTGCCAGCTGTATTTCTGTCCCAACAATTACAGTGCCAGCTGTATTTCTGTCCCAATAATTACAGTGCCAGCTGTATTTCTGTCCCAATAATTACAGTGCCAGCTGTATTTCTGTCCCAATAATTACAGTGCCAGCTGTATTTCTGTCCCAATAATTTTAGCGCCAGCTGTACTTCTGTCCCAATAACATCTGAAACCAAGCTGACCACTGGCATTCTGAAATAAGATCAAAATACACAAAAGGTTGAAAGGAACACTGAACAGAAAACATGCTGGAGAGATTGATAATGTGGGAGACAGTATACCTTTGGGCAGAATATATAGTTCAGGAAACAGGTATATCTTGGGCAAGGTAGACAGTGTTGGAGATAGAAATAATTAGTAGGCAAACTAGGTAGTCTAGTGGACGCTGACATAACTGTCATATCTTATGCAAAATAGTCCAGCAGACATACAGGCAAGACAGATAGTCTGTGAGCCTATAAGCACATAGTCTAGGAGCCTTTATCACTAAAAGGACAATCCTTCAGCCCCGTCCTTGACAATCAGTGCCTGGATACTTGATGATGGCATTTGCACTGTAGTTACCTTTGCAATCTCCTGCTGTCCAAGCCACCCAGTTTTTGTTTTGGCTTGACTATTGTCACTGCCTTATTTTGTCTCTTTTGTTTTGCTTTTTATTTTCCCACTGACCTAGCTTTTATTTTCCTTGTGCAATCTCCCGCGGTCCATATAGCCTTCCAGTTTTTGTTTTGGCTTGACTATTGTCACTGCCTTATTTTGTCTCTTTTGTTTTGCTTTTTATTTTCCCACTGACCTCTTTTCTTTTCCTACTTCCATAAAATTCATGACCATCTTCTGTCTTATTGTTCAGTCTACTCTGCCTTGTTTTTTGGTCTCTGAGTTTATGCTGGCTTTCCTGTGTCTCTGAGAGCTTCCACTGTTTTTGTTGTCTGACTGAGAGTTCCCACTGTCTTTGTTGTCTGACTGAGAGTTCCCACTGTTTTTGTTGTCTGACTGAGAGTTCCCACTGTCTTTGTTGTCTGACTGAGGGTTCCCACTGTTTTTGTTGTCTGACTGAGAGTTCCCACTGTCTTTGTTGTCTGACTGAGAGTTCCCACTGTCTTTGTTGTCTGACTGAAAGTTCCACTGTTTTTGTTGTCTGACTGAGAGTTCCCACTGTTTTTGTTGCCTGACTGAGAGTTCCCACTGTCTTTGTTGTCTGACTGAGAGTTCCCACTGTCTTTGTTATCTGACTGAAAGTTCCACTGTCTTTGTTGTCTCCCTGAGAGTTTCCACTGTTTTGATTTATTTGTTTCTCTTACTTTCAATGGTGTTTGTTTGTCTCACTGAAAGTGTCCACTGTTTTTGTTGTCTCATTCAGTTTCTATTGTCTTTATTGTCTCACTCAGAGTCCCTGCTGTCTTTGCTACACATGTCTGAGTTTCCACTGTCGCTTCTCTCAGAGTATCTGCTGTCTTCCTTTTCACTGTCTTTCCAGTCTCACTCAGAGTGTTCACTGTCTTTCCTGTCTCACTCAGAGTGTTCACTGTCTTTCCAGTGTCACTCAGTGTTCACTGTCTTTTCTGTCCCACTCAGTGTTCACTGTCTTTCCTGTCCAGTGTTCACTGTCTTTCCTGTCTCACTCAATGTTCACTGTCTTTCCCATCTTACTGAGAGTGTTCACCATCTTTCTTGTCTCACTCAGAGCATTCACTGTCTTTCCTGTCTCACTCAGAGTGTTCACTGTCTTTCCTGTCTCACTCAGTGTTCACTGTCTTTCCCGTCTTACTCAGAGTGTTCACCATCTTTCTTGTCTCACTCAGAGCATTCACTGTCTTTCCTGTCTCACTCAGTGTTCACTGTCTTTCCTGTCTCACTCAGTGTTCACTGTCTTTCCTGTCTCACTCAGTGTTCACTATTTTTCCTGTCTTTCCTTGTCTTTGCTGCTTTGCTGCTTTGTAATCATAAGTTTTATTTCTATTGTGTCTGTCTGTGTAAAAAGCTCCAAGCACACAGTACAATGTAGCAACACATCAGTACATATTATAGTTACAAAATAAAATGGTGCATAACAAGAAGATCTGTCTAATACAGTTGCATACAATAATTATACAAGACAATGATCATGACTGATCAGTAAGGTAGCATACATTTGTGAAACTGTGTAATTATGTTTTAACAGAGTTACACACACTTACACTGACACCATGTGCTGCAACACTCAGTGCATTTTACAGACAATAACCAAGGAACAAGACAGTGGTAAGTCAACAATCAATAAGACAGCATAAAAATAACAGTCATTTATGCCCACACACCCATAAATGCATACACATTTTTGGGCACACCCTACATGTACAGGAGTCTGTGTGAGTATGCCTTCACAGAAACTAGACATTGGAGTGTGTGAGTATGCCTTCACAGAAACTAGACATTGGAGTGTGTGAGTATGCCTTCACAGAAACTAGACATTGGAGACTGCAGGGTTGCATGTGCCTTAGCTTTTGCTTTTGATTCTGGCTTGTATCTTGGTAAGCTGGCCACAGAAGAGTCAAACTTGGGCCTTGTGCCGTTCATGCACCAGTGACTGGTATCTGTTCATATCTACCGAAAATTGGTAGATACAACGGTAATGCTGCTTGGTGTGTGGTTACTGAAAACTCAGTTTTGGTGTACATGTGTGTTCACACCCTCTGATAGTTGATAGGTTTGATGTGTGTTCACACCCTCGACCTCTGATAGTTGATTGGTCTGATGTCTGTTCACACCTGCTTATACTATAGTTGATAGGTCTGATGTGTGTTCACACCCTCTGATGGTGGATAGGTCTGATATGTGTTTACGCCCTCTGATAGTCAGTAGATCTGATGTGTGTTCACACCCTCTGATAGTTGATAGGTTTGAAGGTAAAGGTGTGTGATGTGTGGTCATTGAACTCAGTTGTGTGCATGCATGTTCAAACCCTCTTATAATTGGTAGATATGACGGTAATGATGCTGTATGGTTTCTGAAGACTCAGTCATGGTGTACCTAACTTCACTGTTGTTATTAATCCTCACAAAAGTAATGCTGTTGCCAAGTTTTTGAAATGTTCAGCTGATAGTGCATTGCATTGGTTTCAGAAGAGAAAACCTTGGCTACAGATGTTCCACTTATGGCCAACCATTTGTAACTGACTGTGCTACTTTGACATTTCATCTTGACAACTAACTAAACAGACAAAAAAGCCAGCAAACAAACAAATAGAATTATAATGCAATGTCACTCTGTTTTTAGGGTGAGTTTATATTTTGACAGGCTCCAAAAATACCACAGCCGTGACTGTGACACTCAGTAAAGGCCCCATTATTTAACCTGTATGATCCACTGCAGATAAAGCTGATGACAAACACTCACTGGAATGAATACAAAGGGCATCTCTGCAATAAGTGGCTTGCTCATTTCTCCCACCCACAATGTGATGTTGCAGTTCCAGCATAAGAGAATAAATCAATGTTTTTCTCAGGTCTTCCGTACATGCTGATGAAGGGGAACTACACTGATTCCTTCATCCTGCACGACGAGTCGGAACGCAGCAGCATTAGGGGGGACAACTTCCTCAGCTCCTTTCCACGTGATGATGGCCCACTCGACTCGGACGCCAGGAAGGATCTGGATGACACATGGCCCAAACCATTCAAATTTCAGCCACTGTGGAAGATCCGCAACTACTTTGGGGAGCGAGTTGCATTCTATTTTGCCTGGTCAGGCATGCTGTGCACAACACTGTGGCTACCCAGCATCTTTGGACTGTGCATATTCTTCTATGGCTTGTACGAGAGGTGAGGCTGCACCAGGTTTCTCCTTTTGTAGTTTTGTTTATTATGTATATCTGAATGGATTGTGGGTGTTAGTCTTTAGGAATGCTGCCGTCCATTGTTTGTGGACAGTTCTTTCCTGTTTCCATTCCAGCCTTTCTGAAAGAAAACAGTTTGTATAGGTTCAGAACCACAAATCACCAACTGTCCCACTGGTTCAGAACCACAAATCACCAGCTGTCCCACTGGTTCAGAACCACAAATCACCAGCTGTCCCACTGGTTCAGAACCACAAATCACCAGCTGTCCCACTGGTTCAGAACCACAAATCACCAACTGTCCCACTGGTTCAGAACCACAAATCACCACCTGTCCCACTGATTCAGAACCACAAATCACCAGCTGTCCCACTGATTCAGAACCACAAATCACCAACTGTCCCACTGGTTCAGAACCACAAATCACCCACTGTTCCACTGGATTCTGGTGTACCCCAGGGATCTGCTCTTGGACCTGTCCTCTTTGTTCTCTGTGCTGCACCACTATCACCAGGGGCCACAAACACATTTTAAAAACATGCCTACAGCAAATGCAGTGTCTTGAGAGAGAAAAATGTGTACAACCAAACACATTTTAAAACATGCCTACAGCAAATGCAGTGTCTTGAGAGAGAAAAATGTGTACAACCAAACACATTTTAAAACATGCCTACAGCAAATGCAGTGTCTTGAGAGAGAGAGAAAAAAAAAAATGTGTACAACCAAACATGAGGCTACATCCTGAATATGATTTTTTTTTTTTTTTAAAGAGCAATCCTGCACTGATGTAGTTAAAATTCAGCCTCCCACACCTGCAGAATTTTGTGTAAACCCAATGGATAACAGTACTATTTTTGGTATTCTCAAGCTTGGGGCAGGGATAGCTCAGTGGTTATAGAGCACCGGACTCGTGATTGAAAGGTCACGGGTTCGAATCCCTGTTGGAATGGCGGGAGAATTTTCTTCTCCAGGGTCGACTTTCTGTGCTGACTCTTATTTCGGTATCCGTTCCACCCCTGTGTTACCACAGTAGCATGTAAAAGATCCCGGTCATTCTGCCAAAAGTGCAGGTGGCAGGTTACAGCTAAACACGCATACACCTTACGTATGTGGCTTTTATTGAACCGTGCTTCGGCATTGGTCACAACTTGTCCCTAATATGTCAAATGACATCTGAGGACATTAAGCATCAACTCATCATTCTCAAGCTTACATAGTTCAGGAGCTGTGTGAGAGTCGAGGTGGACGTCCTGGGCTGTCCGTCCTAACAAGCCTTCTGGTTTCCGTGGACGTAAAGAATTATTGAACCGTGCTTCTGCATTGGTCACAACTTGTCCCTAATATGTCAACTGACATCTGAGGACATTAAGCATCAACTCATCATCATTCTCAAGCTTTGTATCCTCCATGGCAATCAACTTTTTTCACAGGTGCCTGGTTAGATCTTGGCCTTTTGCTGGTAATCGCAGATTCCTGGCTGGTTTTGTTAACTTTCTTGAGTAGGCGGCCATTTGTCAACTGGCCTAGAGCTAGTGGAAGGAACTGGTTCAGAACTGTCATCATGCATGCCTCAGTTTTCTGTGTTATTCAATGGTATGTCGTCATAAACCAGAGTGTTTTGTGGAAAGATTGCTGTGTTCAAGGCCAGGTCACAGCAAAGGTTCAGACCTTTGTTGAATCTTTTTTTTGGATGGTATCTTCTCAACAATTTAATCTTTTGTAGCCAAACTTGATATGGAATGTTTTGTGTAAATCTGCTACCATCAGTTCCAGGACACAGTGAGGCTCATATAATGAAAATTATTATGATCAAATGTACTGTATCTTGAGCTGCTGATCCTTTTGCATCCAGGCATAGCTTTGTGGTACATTACCATAAGCCAGTGTATCTGGCGATAGAATTGTATTGCTATGTTTAGGGTCAAGGTCATATTGATGGTTCATTGAGTTTTGTTAGTCCCATATTTTATATGTATTTTCTGTGCTACTGATATCTTTTCAACTAAACTAGGCATGTAGATATATACCATTACTAATAACCAGACATACCACAAGCAATGTGGAGCTTGTATGTTTATATGTAACAGTGACTTGCAGTATCTGGGCATGGGGGTGTATTTTGCCAGGCAAGGCAAGGCAACAGTCTTGTTTTGATATGGTCTGAGATGGTGACAAATTATATTATTAGTATGCTCTTTCTGCTGTGTTGATAAATTATGAAGTGCTGTGTTTAATTTTCAGTGCCACCACACCTAACACGACACCAACAAACTCAACCACGTAAGTTTTTATATATATATGCATGAATGTAGGATGTATTTTTTGTTGTTGATGCTTTTGATCCAAATGTTTGACTACACAAATTATCAGCATATTTTATCAGTTAATAGAATTTATTTTTTACTGAATATTTCAGATAGGGAAGTGAGAAATAGCACATGAAAGAGTACATTATTATTATTATTATTATTGACCTATTTTCAAAGTTACACACAGCTGTACTAGAAACAGAAAGGTAGAGCAGAGAGTTAGCTCGTGCACACACAACTTTAAATGGGAGTTCTTTTCTTTATTAAGGGGAGACAATTACATGCTTTCTGGCTGTTGTTGTACAGTCTGATTCATGAACCATAAGATTGTAACTTGTTGGGCATTCGCCACCTAAACCCCTCCACCAACTGAAGCTAAGTAAATAAGTTTTTATTTCTATGAGCATTTGGTACAGTGTTATTTGTCTGCTTTTTCCTTAGAAAGATGTATTTTGATTGAAAATGTGCACATGTATTTTATTATCTAATTAAAATAAGTTGTTTTTTGTTTTTAACCCTTTGTCTGTTTGATTGTGCTTGAAGTGGAATGTACCACTTAGAACACAATGTTTGGTATGCCTGTGATTTGTGGACTCTTTCAAAGACCCAGTTGGTGATTTCAAGGTGGTGGACTCTTTGAAGGATCCAGTTGGTGATTTCTAGCGGCCTTTTGATCCTTGTATGTTTGGTATGCCTCAGATTGGTGGACTCCTTCAAAGACCTGTTTGGTGATTTCAAGCAGTCTTTTGACAATGATGTCACTCCCTACTTTGGTCTGGTCATTTGTGTCTGGGGTAAGCCATGTCAGCTCATTGTCATTGTGTCAAACCCATGCTGTGACTAAGCCTGCTTTGGATGCCTTGTCAGCTCATTGTCATTGTGTCAAACCCATGCTGTGACTAAGCCTGCTTTGGATGCCTTGTCAGCTCATTGTCATTGTGTCAAACCCATGCTGTGACTAAGCCTGCTTTGGGTGCCTTGTCAGCTCATTGTCATTGTGTCAAACCCATGCTGTGACTAAGCCTGCTTTGGGTGCCTTGTCAGCTCATTGTCATTGTGTCAAACCCATGCTGTGACTAAGCCTGCTTTGGGTGCCTTGTCAGCTCATTGTCATTGTGTCAAACCCATGCTGTGACTAAGCCTGCTTTGGGTGCCTTGTCAGCTCATTGTCATTGTGTCAAACCCATGCTGTGACTAAGCCTGCTTTGGGTGCCTTGTCAGCTCATTGTCATTGTGTCAAACCCATGCTGTGACTAAGCCTGCTTTGGATGCCTTGTCAGCTCATTCAAACTGCTTCAGAAGCATGAGTTAAATAAACACACCTACACATGCATGCATGCTCACATGCAGAGAGAGAGAGAGAGAGAGAGAGAGAGAGAGAGAGAGAGAGAGAGAGAGAGAGAGAGAGAGAACGAATGAATGATTTTTTTATTAACGAGGGTAAAGGAATAAGTACAATACTTTTTTTCACCCAGCCCTTGGGTAAAACAAAATCAACAAAAACAATCGAAAACAAAATAATTATCAACTCAAAAACTCATATTAACTATTGAGAGAGAGAGAGAGAGAGAGAGAGAGAGAGAGAGAGAGAGAGAGAGAGAGAGAGAGAGAGAGAGACAGACAGACAGACAGACAGACAGACAGACAGACAGACAGACAGACAGACAGTAACATGAAAAGCATGCATGTATGCATAATATACATTTCTGACATAATAATTCACAAATATTGAAAATATAAATGTTCAAATCATGTTCAACAAAAAAAAAAAAAAAAAAAAAAAAAAATAGTGCACATATCCTTAATCAGTGTTGTGATTTTTTCCATTAAGTACTGTTTAAATGTTTTTTTAAATGCTTTGTGATGTGATATTTTTTTTAAATTGATAATGGTAAATTGTTCCATAGATTTCCCCCGGAATACATCAAGCTGCATTTAAATAAATCTAATCTAGGATGGGGTACTACAAGTTTGTGTGAATGTCTGTTCTGATTTGAAACAAAGTTTAATTTTAGATTTGATGGTGCATAACCAAATACTATTTTATGCATAATAATGCCTTTATTAAATTCAAATTTTAATTTTAGCGGAAGAACATCAAAAAGTTTATAGTCGTGAGCTGTCAAAGATGTGGATTTTAGAAAGGTTAATTTAAGGGCTCGCTTGTGGATACTAACAAGAGGTTTTAATGTGTTTGCACTAGCAGAGTCCCAGAGTGTTGAAGCATAGTCAATGATTGGTTGGATATGTGCATGAAAAAATAGTTTTCGAGCATGAGCATTTAGAAAATGTTTAATTTTTGCAAGTTGATATAGCTTTTGAGAAACGCGTTTGGTTAGTTCATTTACATGATTTGTCCAAGACAAATTATTATCAATAGTTACTCCTAAAACCTTATGTGTTGCTACTTCGACACTTTTCTCATTTCCAATATAAAGTGGCATGCGAGAAGATATGTTCTGGCGTTTTTGTCTTGTTGTTATGGTCATGTATTTGGTTTTGTATGAGTTTAGCGACATATGATTTAGTTCAGTCCATTGAAGAAGGTTATTTATACTTTCCTGTAAGCTAAGCAAAAGATTATTTAGGTTTGAGTGACTAGAGTGGATAGTGGTGTCATCAGCAAATAGTTCACATAAAGCTTTAAAGCTTTTTTAGAGAGAGAGAGAGAGAGGGAGATAGAGAGAGAGAGAGAGAGAGAGAGAGAGAGAGAGAGAGAGAGAGAGAGAGAGAGAGAGTTCTTTCATGCAAATTTTAGATTCTGTGGCTTTGGCACAAGGCTAAACCTAAAAGACAGTGTCCTCATCAGAGGCAGTCAGGTGTTCTGTTGGAAGCACCAAACTTATTGTGGTGGTGGTCTGTTGGAAGCACCAAAACTTCTTGCGGTGGTGGTCTGTTGGAAGCACCAAACTTACTGCGGGGTCATGTGCTTGTTGTTGGACACTTTACAGGCACGGTGTTCTTGGAGCTGTGGAAAAGGAAGAACGCTGAGCTGGCCTATGAGTGGGATGTGGAGCAGTTCGAAGAGAATGAACCGGACCGACCATCCTTCTCTGGAACCAAACACAAAAAGGTGCAGTGCAACTGCCAGAGACCTGAGACCTTTCTCAGTTGCTTCCTTCCCCAGTTTATGTGTTTATATGCTACATACAGCACAGGCTGAAACAAACAAACAAACAAACAAAAAACAACAAAAATGGTTGAACCATCCAGTTTGGTTTTGGTCATTTTGTCAACTGAAGTGAGTGTGGCAGAATTGGACAACATGTTCCAGTTAGAGGACATTGTGCACATTGTCAGGATGAAAGGATGATTCTGTAGACTGTGGAAAATATGTAGATGTGTACAAGTCTTGGTGGCTTAAGGAAACATGTCTGGAGCTGGGAAGTGTGGGGAGTTAAGTTGTGTGTGTTGGGGGGTAGGTGGAGGGGAGGGTTGGAGGGAGGCAGAGGGAGGATTTAGCAACCTGAGTCCTGATTGTCTCCCTTCAGGCCAGGTCCTCAGGCCCCATCATTTTGAGTGATTGTCTCCCTTTCAGGCCAGGTCCTCAGGCCCCATCATTTTGAGTGAT
>OY757549.1:1706010-1735033 GCA_963584105.1 Alviniconcha strummeri
GACTGGAGGAGTGAAATTTGATCTACAAAGCACATGGAAGAAATCCACATGCAGCTGAAAAGATTAAGATCTAGTATCCTGTGTGTTTGTGTCATATGTGTTTGTTGTGTCATGTGTGTTGTGTCATGTATGTTTGTTGTGTCATGTGTGTTTGTTGTGTCATGTGTGTTTGTTGTGTCATGTGTGTTTGTGGTATTTTCAGTTGTTTGCCACGTCCTTCCCTCTGGCGCCACTGCTGGCTCTGTTGACCAACTTGTTTGACCTGCGAGTGGACGCCAAACGACTCCTGTGGTGGTATCGCAGGCCTATAGCCCTTGTTGCTCAGGATATTGGTGAGCTTGTTTTGTAGGATCGTTTGTGGGTGGGGGGGGGTTTGGCATGGCAGGGTGGAGGGGGGGCTTGTATGGTGATGTGTACTCAGGGGAGCTTTTTGTGACTTTGACCTCATTTCAAGGTCACTGGAGCTTTAAAAAGTTCTTGTTGTAACCATGCTGGGGCATTTTCTGGCATGCTATTTATGTGAGTCTTTGAACATGTATGGTAATATAAATTATGATATAGTCATCAGAGTTTTCATTGCCTTGACCTTATTGCCCTTGAGACAGTTCTGATGGATTGTTTCATAGAAGCAGTGATACTATATGTAATTAAGTCGTAGGGGATGTATGCTGTACAGAGCATGCCCTTTGTGTTGTGTATGGAGACATGTGACTACAGATCTTGCTGTTTGTCAGTGTCTGTGTTGACTGTGTAGTCTGTAGAGATCTCACCCTTTGTGTTGACTGTGTAGTCTGTAGAGATCTCACCCTTTGTGTTGACTGTGTAGTCTGTAGAGATCTCACCCTTTGTGTTGTGTATGGAGACGTGTGACTACAGATCTTGCTGTTTGTCAGGGTCTGTGTTGACTGTAGCCTGTAGAGATCTCACCCTTTGTGTTGTGCTTGCAGGCATGTGGTTCCAGATTCTGCTGTTTGTCAATTTCTGCGGCGTGGTGTCCAACGCCTTCCTCATCGCCTTCACCTCCAGCTGGGGTGCCAAGTACTCCACCACCGGAAAACTCATCATCGTCATCGCCTTTGAGGTGGGGACGCAGCAGTCTCACCAGCGGCCAGTTCTTGTTTTTGTGTCTCTCCTAACATCTCAGACGCTCACCCAGGGCTGTGGAAGATTTTGTGCGCGCAACAGTTTTCCTATGTATACATGAATCATGCGTGCAGCACTCCCCCATCATTCGTGAGCTGATTCAGCTTTGGGGAAGATTTTGCATTGGCAACAGTTTTCCTGTGTGGACATGAATCATGCATGTAATGCCCCCCTCCCATCATTTGTGAGCCGACTTGGCTTTGGGAAAGATTTTGTGTGTGCAACAGGTTTCCTGTGTGTACGTGAATCATGTGTGCAATGCCCCCCATCCTTATTTTGTAAGCTGATTAAGTCGGGCGGTGAGACTGGAGGCTGGTAAGCAGACAGACTTCAAGTCTGTGTCAGGTCACCGTTTCCTTCAAAAGTTGTGGTTATGGACACTTACAGTTAATGTTTTATCATAAAGAGCAACTGATAGGAAGATAATACAATACAAAACAACTTTATTGTCTCTCTGTAGAGAAATTTGCCTTCTGACTTGTCATTTGCACAAAACACACAATACATTTTACAATAAAATATCAACAGTTCAATAAAACATAGAGCTAAAAAGTTCAAAAGTTGGGGTTATGGACACCGTTTTATTTAACTTTGCCTCTCACAATTAATTTTTTTTATCATAAAGAGAAACTGATTGGAAGATAATATAATACAATACAACTTTATTGTCTCTGTGTAGAGAAATTTTCCTTCTGGCTTGTCATTTACATAAAACATTCAATGCATTTTGCAATAAAACCATCAACAATTCAGTAAAACACGGAGCTAAAAAATGCTCAAATGCTAAAGCAAAATACTTAACAATAACAGTGTACGTACACAGGTTTCCTGTGTATATGTGAATCATGTGTGCAATGCCCCCCATCCTTATTTTGTCAGCTGATTAGGTTGGGTGGTGAGACCATCAACAATTCAGTAAAACATGGAGCTAAAAAACGCTCAAATGCTAAAGCAAAATACTTAACAACAACAATGTATGTACACATGCATGCATGCACACATGCATGCATGCACGCACACACACACATTCTTCTTCTGGCTCACCAATAACATAAAACATTCAATAAATATTACAAAGCATTGTTGTGTTGGGGTGGAGGGGGGTAGGGGGATGGGTTATCATGCACTGTACCCATACAACTGTAAATGTAATTATTGTTGAGAATCCCCCCCCCCCCAAAAAAAAAAAAAAATTACTCTTTTTTTGTTTCCAGCACATTGTGTTTTCCTTGAAGTACGTTGTGGCCTACCTGATACCTGACACACCAGCCCACGTACAGCTATCCATCAGAAGGGTGAGTACCCGACAGTACCCAACAGTACCCGACAGTACCCAACAGTACCTTCCAGGGACAAAGCTTTCATTTGCTTAGTTGAAGTTTTGTGCGGGGAGTGTGTGGCTGCTTGGCTAATGCTCTGGACTGTAGATCCCGTGACCAAGGGCGTGACTTTGGTTCCTGTGAGTCAACGTATGCGCAGGCTTGCGAATGTCCGTCTGGTCTTTGTGCGCACAGCATGCACTGAGAGCGTTGTGCGTGAGAGTAAACTGCAGCTCTGCTCTTCTGCAGACACCCAGGTGTTCAGAATACTATCCTTTTGAACAAAGTCCAGTGGTCAGGGCTCTTTCTCTTACCAGGCTCCAATTATCTGGAACTAGCTTTGTTTCTGTCCATCATTCTACCTTGGTTGATTCTTTTAAATCTTCCTTGAAAACTTTTCTCATTGAAAACACACATTTCTTCAGTCCCACTGCCATGATATATGACTGTGTGTGTGTGTGTGTGTGTGTGTGTGTGTGTGTGTGTGTGTGTGTGTGTGTGTGTGTGCGTGTGTGTGTGTGAGAGAGAGAGAGAGAGAGAGTGTGTGTGTGTGTGTGTGTGTGTGTGTGTGTGTGTGTGTGTGTGTGTGTGTGTGTGTGCATGCATGTGTGTGTGTACATGCACACCTGTGTGCCTTAATGCCTGGATGCATGCAGACATATGTATTTAATGTGGAAGTGTTGGATGACCTTGTTCTGTTGTTTTCGGAAAGGGTGTAATAGCATCTAATATGTCTCAACCAGCAGTCACTGATGCAGACCTGTTTTTATGTGTTTCTCTGGGTGTTGACAGAAACAGTACCAGATACAGACCTATTTTTGCATGTGTTTCTGTGGGTGTTTTGTTGACAGGAGCAATACCAGATCCAGAAGAAGATGGAGGAACCCCAGAAAGAAACTGACTACTCAACCCTCTTCCCAATTGATGAAGGGTGAGTCTTCTTGTTGTTTTCTTTGTGTTTTTCTCTTGGTGCTTGTGTACATGTTGTTAGTGGTACATGGTGTTTGTGGTACATGGTGTTTGTGGACATGTTGTTAGTGGTACATGGTGTTTGTGGACATGTTGTTAGTGGTACATGGTGTTTGTGGACATGGTGTTAGTGGTACATGGTGTTTGTGGACATGGTGCATGCAGGTATTCTTGGTGTTAGTGGTACATAGTGTTAATGGGACCTGGTGTTTGTGGTGGTGTTTGTAGACCTGGTGTTGATGGGACCTGGTGTTTGTGGAGCTGGAGTTCATGGGACATGGTGTTTGTGGACATGGTGTTTGTGTGCCTGGTGTTAGTGGGACATGGTGTTTGTGTGCCTGGTGTTAGTGGGACATGGTGTTTGTGTGCCTGGTGTTAGTGGGACATGGTGTTTGTGGACATGGTATTTGTGTGCCTGGTGTTAGTGGGACATGGTGTTTGTGGACATGGTGCTTGTGGACATGGTGTTTGTGTGCCTACTTGTGACACTCTGCCTGGTTATTTGCACAGCAGGGTGTAAATGTTCTGGATGTGTAATGGTGCCCATTGGCCACCTGGTATCATTGACTTTTCAACAGTCTGCTCATGCACTGGGACAGGAAGAGAATCAGGAAAATAATTTTAATCACTTTTGAATTCATGTATTTAAGGCATATAAAGAGTTTGATAAACAAATACATGTAGAAAATTGTGAAGAGCTTGTTGCATATCATATCTTATGCAGCCATAATAATCTGGTCGGAAATAAAATTTAAAAAACACACATGTGGATGGACAAAAGTGTGTGTTATGTATCAGTTTTTTTGAATGAATGGCAACAGCACATTTCTGTTATTTAAAAGGTTTAAAGAACTATACAGGATTAATACAGATTATAATACGCATAATTACTGGATGTGTACAAGCTATTAAAAGCTACATGCATAAAACAGGATGAGAGTTGAGTCAGCAGATTTGACAAAAATGCTTAAGGTTATTTACAACTGACAAAAAGGTTCACACCAGAGGTAAAAGCTCATTCATAGCAAGGCACAGACTCGCGTTATATGGACTCTGAAGAAAACTGCTAATTCCTTTTTAATTAGTGGACTGATCCAGCCATCTTTTGTGTCACAGTGTTAGTCTTGCAAGGCAGATCACAGCGATACGTAATTGATTGCTATTGGATACTGCAATCTGTGGGATTCAAGGCAGATTGCAATGTGGTATTCAAGGCAGATTGCAGTGATGTGTAATTTATTGCTATTGCACACCGCAGTGTGTGGGATCCAAGGCAGGTCACAGCAGTATGTAATTTATTGCTATTGGATACCGCAGTGTGTGGGATCCCAGGCAGACAGAGTGGCAATGTTGAGGTAAAGACATTTTGCTGTGGCCTACTGACATGGCACTTGTGTGCTCTCAGCAGACATACACAAACATGGCAACGTGGCATTTGATCTGAAAGCAACTGGAGCATGACATTTATTTGATGGCAGTAGCATTTCAAACTACTCTGCAAAGTTGAAAGACTACAACCGTTGACAGCTTCACAAAGTGACCTGGAGACACCACAATCGTCTCACACTCAAGAGAGAAAACGACCTCGACAGCTGAAGAAATGGAGACAGAAGAGGAAGAAGAGACAACATGAGCATGCAACTCAGTAATATCTATACTGCATTTGAGTGGACCTCTGTAATTGAGTATCTATACTGTGTTTGAGTGGACCTCTGTAATTGAGTATGTATACTGTGTTTGAGTGGACCTCTGTAATTGAGTATGTATACTGTGTTTGAGTGGACCTCTGTAATTGAGTATGTATACTGTGTTTGAGTGGACCTCTGTAATTGAGTATGTATACTGTGTTTGAGTGGACCTCTGTAATTGAGTATGTATACTGTGTTTGAGTGGACCTCTGTAATTGAGTATGTATACTGTGTTTGAGTGGACCTCTGTAATTGAGTATGTATACTGTGTTTGAGTGGACCTCTGTAATTGAGTATGTATACTGTGTTTGAGTGGACCTCTGTAATTGAGTATGTATACTGTGTTTGAGTGGACCTCTGTAATTGAGTATGTATACTGTGTTTGAGCAGACTGCTGTGACTGAGTATGTATACTGCATTTGAGCAGATCTCTGTAACTGAGTATGTATGCTGCATTTGAGCAGACTGCTGTAACTGAGTATGCATATATAATGGTAACTCCGCCTGGTTCATTTACTCCTGCTGTTGCCCAGGATCTGTGCTTGCTTTTTCCTGATGAACTCCACTCTTGCTTCCTGCACTTCCTGTGTGCTGAACCAAACGAAGAAAAGGCTTGGAAAATGCTTATGCATTAAAATTTGTAATCCAGTTTGTAGAGCATTTTGGCCTGCATTGACCCTGCATGGATAGGATGCTAAAATGCAAAACAAAGTTGTAGAGTGTACTTACAAAAACATAGCTGTTTTGTTGTTTTCTTTGGTAGTCATGATGTTTGAAAAGTCAGTTAAATTTGAAGGAGCCATAATTGGAGCATGCAGCACACCACTGGAAGTGCAAAGGAATGGAGGTCAACAGGTGGTTAGTTTACTCTGGGGCAGTATGTTGCTTCTTGGATGTTCCTTACACTTTGGCTCTGTTTCATCCTGAAAATTTTTGAGTCCATTTCTATCTTGTGTCACGCTGAAAATTCAGGTTTTGCTGAAAAACCTGTGTGTGTATGTGCATGTGTTTCTCTGTGTGTGTGTGTGTGTGTATGTATGTGTGTGTGTGTGTGTGTGTGTGTGTGTGCGCGCGCGCGTATGTGCATGTACATGCATGTGTGTGTGCATGTGTCCAAGAATGAATTTGTGTCCACCATTCTTTAGCATCACTCTTTGCAACCGTACCTATCTGGCTTTCTCTGATCAGTGGAGATGATGACGACAACGGTGGGGATGGCAGAGGCAATGGATCCAGAAGTGCCAAAAGTCGAAGGGCCCCTTCCGGTCGCTCCCCCAAATTGGCACCAAAACAAGATGTGTCCAAAAGCACGCATGTGACCTACCTGTACAATAATGCGAGTAAGACTCCGGAGAAGAGGAGTGTCGACGGGGCGTCTCCCCACACAGATGATGGGTATGTTTGTACAAGTATTTCGGAGCAGGAGAGACAGAAACGGATGAGCCCCGAGGGGGACTTGTGGTATTGTGGGCCAAAGTCGGATAGTGATGGCTCCACCACCAAACTCTTGGGCCAGTCTGGGAAAACTGTGGCCGAGAAGCAGTCTGACACGGACCTGTTTGGTTCCAGGTGTGTTTTGTGTGTTTGGCTTTTCTCTGCACACTACCGTGAAGATTGTAGAATTGTGTACTGCTCTGGGTGCTTGTGGTGGGGAGAACCTCGATTTAATGCAGCGGAGGTGGGTGGGGCAGGTGCTGTGTCTGACTTATCTGGTTGGTTGCTTTTTAGCTTTTTAGTTATAACTGTTATTTCTCATTAGTTATCTGTTCTTCTTGACTTACAGTAACAATAAGCAACATCAGTATCATCATCATCATATTACAGTAATACTAATCCTGGTAGTATTAGTAATAATTATAATAATGGAAATTTGTAAAGCGCCTACCCTGTGGCTCAAAGCGCTAAACAAGCTCCAAACACAAAAATGTTCAAACGAACACTTATTTATCTGAACAAGCATAATATAACACACATAATGTACATTGGGAAGGAAAATGTTACCAGCAATTTTAACAAAAGCTGACATATAATGTATAATAAAAATAATAACAGTGAAGGTGATGATGATGATGATCAATACTTTGGTTTAAGCAACTTGTTTCGGAGTGATCTTCAGGCACTGTATGATGTGAAGCTTTCAGTGTTAAGCCAAGCATTGACTTATTCCAAGTAAAGGAAATTTGGGATGTCTACCTGATATGCCAAGTTAACAGGAAGGACATCAATTATCATGTATCTGGAGATTAACAACAGACCAATTAGGTATATATAACTGCAAAGGTGTCACTGTTAGATCAGCATTGTCATGATCACAGAAACCTGATGCAAATGTCAGATCAAAAGTTTGGCCCTTTATAAAAAATCAAAAGAACCTTTGTCTGTTTACACACACATGCACGCATGCATGCACTCACGTCAGACCTTGAACATGGGTATAGTCACCGGGCTGTTCTGTCAGACTCAGTGGATGATTGGGGGTGGAGTTAACTAAAACAGATCCTTATGTATGAGGGGTGTTAAATCGAGGTTGACCTGTACCTGGCAAACTGGTAAGATCTGTTGTGGCTTACTTCTGTGCTTGTTTTTTGCCTAACCAACCCTCCCTTACTTGTAACTCGCACCTTATGTGGAGCACGTTTGGTATCAACCTTGCACAGTACTGCTGTCAGAAAGGTGCCTTGGATTCCATGCAGCATGTCTTCAGCGATGAAGCATCGGACAGGAATCCAGGCATAGCCTGCTTGTTGCTTCTTTCTTGTCCTTTCTGTCCCATTTCACTGTAATCATTGAATTTGCTTTGTTTTGGGGTTTTCTTGTTCGTTAAGTTTCATATTTTACTGTTTCTTTTTGCATTCTTTGATTCTCTTGACAATTCTTATTCAACAGAGTTTGTAGCTAGGCCTAACCGTCTTTATTCAGTTTGCTGCTTTTCATGGGCCCTTTGTGGTCCTCCATCCTGGGTAATTGTCCGACCAGAGCCATGGGAATTCTCATGTGCGTTGTCATAGCCCAGCTGTCAGAATTGTTTATTGTAGTGCAGGCAGTCAGGGGGCAGAAGTCAGTGAAAACGAATGGCATTTGCAAATGAAGGCAGTCTTCTGATTGAACTGTGTCAGGTTTTGTTAGCAAAGTGTAACGCTGACTTGGTCCTAAACTCCCTGAAGCTAAAATTCCCCATAAAGATGCAGTCACTCTTTCTTTGTGTATTCTTTTATCCACAAAAGCCTTGTGTAAGAAACGTTATTGGGCAATAAAAATGATAATAAGCAGCGATAAAAAATATTAGTTAATAATGCAATGTTAGTTGATAATGCTTCCAGTTAATGAGAGTCGGTTAAAGCCACAGTCAAAATGCTATCAACTGATGGCTGAAACTGGCAGCCACAGTGTGCTGCTGCTGCTGCCAGGGAAATACTTTGTGCTTGCTTCCACATCAGTACTGGTGTGTTGATGCTTATGCCAGAGAAAGACTTTGTGCTTGCTTCCACATCAGTACTGGTGTGTTGATGCATATGCCAGGGAAAGACTTTGTGCTTGCTTTCACATCAGTACTGGTGTGTTGATGCATATGCCAGGGAAAGACTTTGTGCTTGCTTTCACATCAGTACTGGCTGTTTACTGACAACAGCAAGCCTTTCTCTCTGGCATTGTGCAAAGGTTAAAGTGGATTCCTTAGAATCTTAAAAATCCTTAGGATCCCAGAAACATTTTAGGATCCCCAAAATCCTGGTTTTGAACCTGGCAAAAGGTCATGAATTTGAAATGTTTGACTGATGCAGTATTTTAACTGATAATGCACTTCGGTTCATTTTTTCCCCCTCACCATCAGTCTGTCATATTTTCTGTAAGTTACTGGGTGTTTTTTTTTCTGTAAGAGTAAATCAATATGTGCCTGTAGGTTTTTGTTTTAGTCTTGTATTAGTCTAATTATTGCCATACCTGTCTTTATCAATCACTGTGTGATCTTCAAGCATATAATTTTATATTGTCAATGTAGAGAGTTAGAAATATCCTGTGTGCCTTTCTAGAATCAGGAAGTTTGGGTAAATGTAATCTGAACCTGTTGTTCTCAGCTTTTGGAGTTAACAGTCTTGTGCTTTGTTCCTTTTCCATTGTTCTTATTCGTGTAATTATGTATTCAAGTGATATTCTTGTAGTATCCTTCTCTATTGTTGAACCTTTGAAACGACAGAGGAGTAAGTTTCTTCAGGTAGTTGTTGCCTTTGTTCTGCAGCCACATACTTGAGATGGCCGGTGAAGGTAACACTGGCGCTGGTTCTGATGATGGACTTATTCAGCAGCATCTCAGCCTCACTCTGCACTGATTCACTTTGTTTGAACACTAAGGCACATTCTGCTTGAATTAACTTTTCAACACACCTGAGACCAAAGGGATGGAAAGTGCAGACACAGGTGGTGGTGGGGGGGGGGGGGGGGGTGATGGTTGCACACTTAGCGGTGAGAGATGTCAGCAGTGATCAGTCAAGGCAAACAAGCACATTCACTGGAACCTGCACTGAGTCAATTCATCAAGCAGGCATTGCACTAGGGTCAGCCCCGTGCCACATGGCAGCCAGACTGAAGGGTTATGAGAAGGTCACTAGGGAAGGCTGGTCTTTGAGTTGAGCATGGAACCCCCCAGTAACCCGCTAAACCCTCAGTTTTTTCTCCCGCAGCCTCCAGGGTTTCTGTTGCCTGTCAGTACCTCTTGGAGACATTCTGCTGGTAGCTACAGAAGTGAAACAAACAACATTAGGTTAATGACTTTGAAGGTACTCATGTCCATTCATTGTCCATGGTGAGTTTGTGCAGTGAACCTTTTGGTGGCCATATACTGTGAATGGGCAGTGAACTTATTGATGGCAGTACGCTGTCTGTGAATGGGCAGTGAACTTATTAATGGCAGTACACTGTCTGTGAATGGGCAATGAACTTATTGATAGCAGTACACTGTCACTGGGCAGTGAACTTATTGATGGCAGTACGCTGTCTGTGAATGGGCGGTGAACTTATTAATGGCAGTACACTGTCTGTGAATGGGCAATGAACTTATTGATAGCAGTACACTGTCACTGGGCAGTGAACTTTTTGATGGCAGTACACTGTCTGTGAATGGGCAGTGAACTTATTGATGGCAGTACACTGTCTGTGAATGGGCAGTGAACTTACTAAAGTACACTGTCTGTGAATGGGCAGTGAACTTACTGAAGTACACTGTTTGTGAATGGGCAGTGAACTTATTGATGGCAGTACACTGTCTGTGAATGGGCAGTGAACTTACTGAAGTACACTGTTTGTGAATGGGCAGTGAACTTATTGAAGTATACTGTTTGTGAATGGGCAGTGAACTTATTGATGGCAGTACACTGTCTGTGAATGGGCAGTGAACTTACTGAAGTACGCTGTGAAGAGGCATCATCCTGAGATGACCCAGTGCAGTTGGCAGGGTGTTGAAATCCAATGACTAACCAGCTGTGAGTGTGCATGGTGTTGCTGAAGTGAAACATGCATGGTGCTGACCCCTGAAGAGAGACCAGCCATCTCCTAAGGCCTTTTTTCATAACCCTTTCCACTCACATGTCTGTGTGAGTAACAACTCCTATTTTAAAACCTTTGTTCCCAAAACATATTCCTGTATATTTTGATAACAGTAATAATGAAATATTTGCAAAGCGCAAACCTGTAACATAAAAGTGGAGCTTGGTGCAGTGTGAAAAATCAGTTATAAACTGCATACATGTTGAGACAACTGAAGCAGACAACAAAGAACAATAATTACAAGAAAGCGAATCACATGAAACTAAACATGCAAGACCTTCATTACACACATACACAAGCATGTGTGTGCGCGCACACGCACACACACACACACCACACAGCACATGATTACACTGAAATAATTTAAGAACAAATTGTGGGTGTGGGTGGTAGAGAATTTGCTAGCAGTATTAGGTTTTAAACAGATAGGTCTTTAAAGCGGGGACGGGGATAGCTCAGTGGTTAGAGCGCCGGACTCGTGACTGAAAGGTCCCGGGTTCAAATCCCTGTAGGAGCGGCGGGAGAATTTTCTTCTCCAGGGTCGACTTTCTGTGCTGACTCTAATTTCGGTATCCGTTCCACCCCCGTGTTACCGCAGTAGCACGTAAAAGATCCTGGTCATTCTGCCAAAAGTGCAGGTGGCAGGTTACAGCTAAACATGCATACACCTTACGTATGTGGCTTTGCATGAAGTGACATGTTGCATGGTTGTATGGTGTACACAGAACTTGCGCCGAGACGGCAGCAGTTTCATGTGGCACCAGCCATGCCAGCGCTTAAGTACACCACTTCGGTGGATATTCAAAAAGCGCGCTATAAAAAGCTTGTCACTCATGTAGAACCACAGGCGAGCGCAGTGAGTCTGCTCAAGAGAGCGGAGAATAGCGCTATATAAGTGATCATCAATCAATCAATCAAAAAGGGGGCGGGGATAGCTCGGTGGTTAGAGCACCGGACTCGTGATTGAAAGGTCTCGGGTTCGAATCCCTGCTGGAACGGCGGGAGAATTTTCTTCTCCAGGGTCGACTTTCTGTGCTGACTCTTATTTCGGTATCCGTTCCACCCCCGTGTTACCACAGTAGCACGTAAAAAATCCCGGTCATTCTGCCAAAAAGTGCAGGTGGCAGGTTACAGCTAAACACGCATACACCTTACGTATGTGGATTTTATTGAACCGTGCTTCGGCATTGGTCACAACTTGTCCCTAATATGTCAAATGACATCTGAGGACATTAAGCATCAACTCATCATCATCAATCAAAAAGCGGTTTTAAATGTAGAGGTTGACTGGATGTGTTTAATTTTACAAGGCAGGGAATTCCAGACAGAAGGAGCATTTTCCTGTGAATGACTGCTTGACCAAGGACCACCCCTCTTTTAAGATTTATTTCTGAAACCTTTTTCTTTGTAGTTTCATGTGAATGATCCCTCTTTCTTTTTTCTTTTTTAAGACTGTTAAAAAGAAATTTGTTTGGATTTTCATGTGAATAACCATCTTTAAAGATTTGTTTTCTTCCTAAGCCTTCTCCTTTGAATTTTCATGTGAATGACCTCTTGACCAAGAACAACTGACCCCTGTGTCCACTTCTCCTTTCAGACCCACTTTTCTTGGTTGGGGTGGGGGTGGGGGGGGGAAGTGTCTTTAAAGAGGGGTTCGGCTGTTCTGACACTGCCCTCCTTCACCTCACCCAAATCTTGCCTTGCTGGACGCAATCATTTCAGAAATAGCCGGGTGAGCGCTTCCGATGTGAAGCCCCAGGGGAAGAAACTGTGGGATACAGTGGACGAGGTAGAGGCGGAGCAGGCTCCGGGTATGCGTCTGCACTCACCCTCATACCCAGCAGCTAACGGTTTGTGCCTTTGCTCTTCCTCAACTCTTACCAGTTCAGGGAAACCAACAGGCCTCTCGTTGAGGGCTATACAGCTGTCTCTCCTTGGTTTCGTTTTACTCAGGGTTCAAGGTTTCGTTTTACTCAGGGTTCAAGGTTTCGTTTTACTCAGGGTTCAAGGTTTCGTTTTACTCAGGGTTCAAGGTTTCGTTTTACTCAGGGTTCAAGGTTTCGTTTTACTCAGGGTTCAAGGTTTCGTTTTACTCAGGGTTCAAGGAGTGTAAATTACTAACAACATAATTGTTGGGGAATAGCCTTGGATAAAATTTCAGACAAACGCTTTTTTGTTTTTGTTTTTGGTCAGACTGAAGACATGTCAAAAGTTCATTGTAGCTGTAGTTACCGTTTATGAATTAAGAAAGAGAAACTGGTAAGAGTTAGTAATCTAAATTCTAATACACTCTGTTTGCACGTTTTGTGCATCACAGTGCATTTGTGTGTTTGTGTGTGTGTGTGTGTGTGTGTGTGTGTGTGTGTGTGTGTGTGTGTGTGTGTGTGTGTGTGTGTGTGTGTGTTGTGTGTGTGCCTGTGCGTGTGCGTGTGCATGCTATTTTTTTTTACTGTTTATAAATAAAATGTTACTTTTTCTAGGATTCTGTTTAAGCAAACTCTTTGAAATGTTTTACATAGATAACCGTTGTTGAGCTTAACTGATACTGGTTTGATGGGCATTATTGACTTTGATGCATTTTTCAATGTCACAAGAAAGTCTAAAGATGAAAAATGAAGCAGTCATTTCCAACTTTGGGAGTCAGATAAACAGTTGCTCTTGTTGATTGATTATTATTTAAGGATGTCACCCCGTGAACAAACATTGTGAGCCGGTTTGGCCTAGCGGTAAGGCGCTAGGCTGGTAAGCAGAAGGACCTCGGTTTGAATCTGCTTCGGCTCTCCTTTCTCTTCAAATGTTTTGGTCTGTGGACACTGTCTTGTGACTTCGTCCCTCACAATTATGAAACATAAAAATGGCTCTCATCACTGCCCACCTTAATGCAGAAGTCATTCTGGTGGTGACAGTGTAGCGACAGGTATATAATCACCCTCTCCCCCCACCTCCGTATCCCCTTCTCCCCCTTCTCCCTGCTTCCCCCCCTTCTCCCCGTCCCTAATAAGCCTCGTGGTTTCTGTGGATGAAGCACCATGTTTATGAACAAATATGGTGTCCTTGCAAAGCACAGAGAACATTTCACAGAGGTCATGCTGGTTTGTTTCAGACCACAGCATGATGTCCGGCTCACCTCATCCACGACAGTCTGGAAATTCGACCACAGAGTGCTAAGGTAGATTAGATAACTGTGAGCGCTTTACTCAGGGTACTTGGGTCACAGACTTTCTGGCCACTGTGCAACAAGATGGATGCAAGCTGAACAGCACGTGCTGCCACATTCTGGGATCTTCCAGCCTTTCCAGAACCGTCCTTGAGGTCCTGAGTTGGGGCCAGGGAAGAGGCAGGTGGACAGCAGACCAAGAGAGAACAGGAAAGACTGGCCTGCACTGGACCGTCATGCAACGCTGGCAGCAGCAGATGGCTGTGCTGGGTCATGGCTGGAGTTGGCTTGTGCAGAGGACATTGATCTGAGACGCCTCTGCAGACCTTTTGGTCAGGGGACGGGTGATGATGGAACTGAGCTTGTGCAGAGGACATTGATCTGAGACGCCTCTGCAGACCTCTTGTTGACCGGGTGTAAAACACCAAATTACTTACTTATTTACTGCAGACCTCTTGCTGACTGGGTGTAAAACACCAAACTACTTACATATTTACTATGGACCTCCTGGTCAGGGGATGGGTGATGATGGCACTGGTTCTTGTGTGATGCAGATGACCTGTGATTTAAAGTGTCCCAGGCCCTGATCATTTTATGCTTTAAACTTGCTGAGGTGAGACCTAAACATAGAAATCATGCTTCCTGTTTGTGTTTGTTGTTTGTTTTGTTTGTGCCTGTTCTGAGGAGGTGGCAAAGTGAAGGCACACTCCATGACTGTGTGATTGTCTAGGCCAGTTTCTGACCCTTTGTTATCAGTGGTGTACCAATTCATTTTCTGGTTGACGCATATCATTCACAGTCATATTCTGCTCAGTGTAGATGGTTTCACTGGATGTAGGCCTTGTGCTGGTTGTGCACAGGCTGTGTGCAGGCTGTGTGCAGGCTGTGTGCAAGCTGTTTACAGGCTGTGTTTACTTCCAGTTTACAGGCAGAGGTTCCATGACCATGCCACAGCGTGACGTCATGAGTCACAGGCAGTGACCAAGCTAGCAGTCATGTTTTGTGGCATTAGCATGTTTGCAACCCTGAGCAATTGATATTGACCTGTACAAAGCTGTTAAATGTGAACAATGAAAATGTACTATTTTTCTCCAACATCTTGTACTTACTTGAGACACATTTTCACAGTGATATACTTTATTGTGTATGTCTTTCTGATCTGTGAAATAGATATATGTATATATAGGATTTTCTTTTTGATTTTTCTGTATCCTTTTATGCTAGTGACTTTGTATACAACTAGAGCTTTGGAGAATTTGTGAAGCTTTAAGACGACAGGAGTTAGGCTTTAAGTTGACAGGGAGTGAGGTTTTAAGTTGAGAGGGAGTGGGGCTTTAAGGAGAGAGGCTTTAAGTTGAGAGGGAGTGAGGCTTTCAGTTCAGAGGTAGTGAGGCTTTAAGTTGAGAGGGAGTGAGGCTTTCAGTTCAGAGGAAGTGAGGCTTTAAGTTGAGAGGGAATGGGGCTTTAAGTTGAGAGGGAGAGAGGCAATAAGTTGAGAGGGAATGGGGCTTTAAGTTGAGAGGGAGAGAGGCAATAAGTTGAGAGGGAGTGGGGCTTTAAGTTGAAAGGGAGAGAGGCAATAAGTTGAGAGGGAGTGGGGCTTTAAGTTGAAAGGAGTGGGGCTTTAAGTTGAGAGGGAGAGAGGCAATAAGTTGAGAGGGAGTGGGGCTTTAAGTTGAAAGGGAGAGAGGCAATAAGTTGAGAGGGAGTGGGGCTTTAAGTTGAAAGGAGTGGGGCTTTAAGTTGAGAGGGAGAGAGGCGATAAGTTGAGAGGGAGTGAGGTTTTAAGTTGAGAGGGAGTGGGGCTTTAAGTTGAGAATGAGTGGGCTTTAAGTATAGAGGGAGTGAGACTTTAGTTGGGTGTGTTTCACATTGCCTTTCTCATTATTTGGGGATTTTGATTCATGCCGATGGTGCCAAATTAAAGGTGTGTCATGCCTGCTTTTTATTTAGATTGCTATAATAGTCAGTTTACTTTGAAGTGTTGTGTGTAAATATGTTTTCTGTAAAGCAAACCTCAGAACATTTTCTCTTTTTGACTTTTGGGTGTTGCTTTTGTACCTCACGCTAATCTAAAAAAGCAATTTTGACATTAAGATTTTTCAGTATACTTAATTTTTGATGGAGCCCATAAACAGCACAGTCCTTGGGAGTGCCTGAAGGTCCTTAGTTTGGAAAGCCCCTTTTCAAGTCCTTGATGATCAGTGAAAATGAGGCATGGTACTTGAAAAGACCTGAAAATTGAGACTGGTTGTGGTATTCACTTTAACAGAGTATTTTAGCAATAACTGCGTATCTCTCCCTTCTTGCTGTTTTTGATACACAGTTAGTCTGTGAATGAAAACTTGGACTTTTCCTGACCTATCTATGTTGCCACTCCAAAGCTGGTCCAAGTCCTTACCCTAGTCCAACAATTAACATCATGCACAGTGTTTTGTTCTTGTAGAAGTTGGTCTTTCCTTGCTTTACTGTTGTTTCTTACATTCTCTTGGGTCCTTAAAGAGGACAGAAAAGGACAATTGAAGTCCTTGAAAGGTTTATCCTGGTCTTTTCAAATTAATTCAAAGCACTGCTGGGCTGGAGGCTTTGGAAGCACTGCTGGTAATGTGCTCTTTTATGCAAAAATAACCACGGTACTGTTGGGCTTGACAGTACCAAAATAACATACATCATTTTTCTCCCATGACCTCAGTGAGCTGGTTTGGCCTAGTGGTAAGGCCTTGGGCTCGTAAGCAGAGGGACCTCGGTTTGAATCCGTTTTGGCTCTCCTTTCTCTTCAAAAATTGTGGTCTGTGGACACTGTCTTGTGACTTTGTCCCTCACAATTAATGAAACATTAAATGGCTGTCATCACTGCCCATCTTTGTGCAGGAGTCATTCTGGTGGTGACAGAGTAGTGATAGGTATATAATTATATAATCTCCCTCTCCCTCTCCCCCCACCTCCATACTCCCCCCCTTCTCCCCGTCCCTAATAAGCCTCATGGTTTGTGTGGATGTTAAGCGCCATGTTTACTTACTTACTTAGTTACCCATGACCTGCAGAGCTAAGGAGCTGTGTGCAAGTTGAGGTGGACGTCCTGGGCTCCCCATCCCTGATAAGCCTTATGGCTTCTGTGGACGTAAAGTAACACTGAAACGAACCATGACCTGTATGAAACCTTGAGAGTTCTGATCACATCTACTTTCATACACAATCACTCCCCCAAAAGTTTCAACTTTGGTTTTGTTGTTGCAATGTTTATTTTGCTTGTTACTCCTCCAAATGTCTGTACTTTGCTTTATTAAACTTTTTTCTTTCTTTCTCAAATCATGATTTTGTTTGTTCACTTTAAGAATTGTTCCCATGCAAAGTTTAGGTCATTTAATTTTCACGAGGAAAGCTTCCTGCAGTGAAAAGGTGCCATCCAGCGGACTAGAACATTCCTGACTTTTGTGCAATTTCTATTTGCAGAATTTGACAGTTTTCGCTTAAGCCTTTTTGTGTAATAATTACTTTAATATGCGCAGACGTGTCTGTAGCAGATATGGGCAGACTTGTGCGGTCCGCCTTCCTGTTGCTGTGCATTTTTCTACGACTCACTGAGTCAGGGTATCATTGGCCGTGGGCTTTAAAAAAAATTTATGATGATAATATCTTTGAATGAATATGGAAGAGGCCTTTTGGAACTTTGATCTAAAAATGTTTTTATACACTTGCAGCAAGAGTTGTGTCTGTTGGACTTTTTGTTAAGAATTTACTCCATGATTGTGATTTTGA
The DNA here is from genome assembly GCA_963584105.1 of Alviniconcha strummeri. Taxonomy (NCBI): domain Eukaryota; kingdom Metazoa; phylum Mollusca; class Gastropoda; family Provannidae; genus Alviniconcha; species Alviniconcha strummeri. The sequence goes on from OY757549.1 coordinate 1,723,584, forward strand.
TACTACATGAATTTTAATTTTTATGCTCTTTGGCTACTGTCGCTATATATGTTAATATTGGCTAACTCCATCAGTGCTGAGAGTTATTTTGAACTCTCATCTGGCATGCAAGTATAAGGTACATAAGGTATAAGGCATAAGCATAAGATACATAAACTCCACCAGAGGTACATGAACTCCACCAGAGAATACACCTCTGGTGGAGTTTATGTGTCTTGTATTTACTTGCATGCCAGGTGAGAATCATGTTGTTGCGTTTATGTGACGTCTGTTGAGCGCTTGTTAACTCTGATTCTGCACTGGCACTCTGGGCCTTTTTATGCATCAGGTTGTAAGCTGTACATAAATCAAAATCTGTGCTATGATTATTTTTGTTAGTTACACAATGTGGAATAAATGTGAAAATGATTATACATAGCCATATGTACTTAATGGTTTGTGTGATAGCTATTTTTACTTGGACACATCAGGGAAAAGTTCGTAAAATAATGAAAACAGCTGTACAGCTGCTATGTGTACTTTTCTTCTCCAAGCATGTCTTAATTGTGAGGCATTTATTCAGAAACATGCATATGTTGATGTTGTTAAGAATACTTTATGACTTCAGTGCCACACTGGTAAACACCAATCTTGTGAAGGCCACTGCTCACTGTCATTCTTGTTGAAAGTAAGACGCAGAGGCAGCTGTCAGAAAATGCCATCAGTGGAAGCTTCTGTGATTGGCCAGTTGCTTCCCTTGTGCTGAAAACTGAACAAGGACTTGGTTAGTTACTGGAGAGTAATGTCCCATCAGCCTCAAGGAACTAACTAACTGCATGTTCAGTTTTCAGCATAAAGGAAGCAGATGAACAAAGAAGCAGGTCTGTGTGTTAGAAGTGGAGAAGAACAGTCTAAGGTTTGTGACTGCGTATGCAGACTTTCCTTTGATGTTCTTGCCCTGATATAACAACTGTCATGGTTGACAGGGCATCAAAGAACAGTTATCTGTCTGTCCTGTGATCTTCAGCAGACGGCATGCAGCAAACACAGGCAGCAGAAGTGATGGAGATGCTGCTGGTTGTGGTTACATTCTGATACAGGCCACAGCTGGTGAGGCTCATTTGGTTTTCTGTGTGGTTGTGACTGTGACTGTGTAAGAACTGTGTCTGCACAGACTGTTCTGATTTTTCTTATACAGGAAATAATATTACTGTGGAGCCTTTAAAAACAACAACAACTGGATATACTACCATGCAGCACTGGCTGGTGACATTAATTGTTAGTAATGTACATTTTCTTATGGTAGAAGGTAAAAACTGAATTGCCATTTCTCCTAATTTTCACTGTGAATATGACTAATGTTTCTTCCTTGCTCAGTTTGTGTACATACTCTTGAATCATTAGTGACCATTTCTTCCAGTGTAGTCATAGTTTATATTTATGACAAATGTATGTTATTATCATCATCATGATGACCACATTGCTTTAAATAGGTCCACATTACACACACACACACACGTGCACACACACATGCACACACACACACACACACACACACACACACACACACACACACACACACACACACACACACACTACATTTTACACCCCCCCCCCCCCCCCATCTTCCTTCTCGCTCCAATTTCATGATCTCATTTTTCTGAATGAAACAAACAAGTTCTACATTTTTGAAATGTTTATTAATGGCTTGGTGGAAACGTGGTTCAGGTCCTTACCTTGGGAAGGTGACATATGACACCTGCTGTCATGTGTGTTAACCCGGCTTGGCTCTGTCTGTCATGGGTTACCTTTCTTTACCTTGGGTAATGGAACTGGGAATCACGTTTGAGTCCCTGTATATCAGAGACATTGTACTTAGCACAACAAGTTGAACACTCATGACAGCAGGTATAGGAATATAAAAGAATATCTATAGTGAATATTTTAAGGGAGAGAGAAAAAAGCACAAAAAAGATGGAAAGAAAGGAAAAGAAAAGAATGAATGAGAGAGAGAGAGAAAAAGAAGAAAAAAAGAAGAAAAAAAAGAAGAGGAAAATAAGAAAGAAAGAGGCAAATAAATCAGACATTCTTCTTCCTTTTTTCATTTAAAGTGTTTTTACATAAGTGATATGAGACCAATCTTGCAATTGTCATGCCAGCAACATATGTCAGCAAGCTGCACCAAAAATAATAACAAGATTTTTTTAAATTATTTTTATAAATAAACAGCAACATTTGCAGCTGTATCTATACAGAGAGTTAATTTCACGTGATGTAGACGAGACAGATTCATGCCATAGTGTCCACAGAGCACACTACTAGTGAGCTGAGCCAAAGCTGACTCGAACCCAGGACCAGGTGTGTGCCGGCTGAAGAATGCCCAGCACATGGGCCAAGATGCCGTGCTTGTACATGCTGTCTCACTCAGCGTGTCTTCATCTCTCGCTCGTACATGCTGTCTCACTCAGCGTGTCTTCATCTCTCGCTCGTACATGCTGTCTCACTCAGCGTGTCTTCATCTCTCGCTCGTACATGCTGTCTCACTCAGCGTGTCTTCATCTCTCGTTCGTACATGCTGTCTCACTCAGCGTGTCTTCATCTCTTGTTCGTACATGCTGTCTCACTCAGCGTGTCTTCATCTCTCGTTCGTACATGCTGTCTCACTCAGCGTGTCTTCATCTCTCGTTCGTACATGTTGTCTCACTCAGCGTGTCTTCATCTCTCGCTCTTACATGCTGTCTCACTCAGCGTGTTTTCATCTGTAGAAAAAAGCTTCATCCTCACACATTTGTCTTTTTTTCTTTTTCTTAATGTCTGACATTTTTGTTGCTGAAATATTCTCCCTTGTCCTGAATCTCTCTTTTTTTTCTTTTTTTTAGGTTTGATTTTGATACAACATTTCCCTTTTGCTTTGACAAGAGGGCGTGTTTTTCTCAGGGTATACGGTACATGCCTACACTGATATTTTTTGTGATACTCCTGTGCTTGCAACAAACGTGTATGAATACGCTGATGTCAGTGCTTGAAACAAGCTTTGTTGTTCGTTTTATTATGAGTAGTTGGATCACTGACATCAAAATTATGGACAACTTTTGTGACATTTTTTGGCAGAATTGACAGATGTGCAGATAAGTCGGTAAACAAATATGCAAAATTAAAAATAATGAATGAATGAAGTGAGCAATCATCAAATAGAAAATTGGGTCACAGGATCCTGTCTATCTAGAAGCAGACTGACTGCAACAACTAATTGCTTTGTGACTAGTTTCTGGAATTATTTTGAAACTCCATGCTATTTTTATTTTTTATTTTGTTTATTATGCTTTTTGGCTGAACATATTTAAGTGGTATTATTTTGATTACACTCCATTTGCTTTCCAGACCGTATAATACTTGTAGCAAATGATTATTAAGTAGTTGTAATTTTCGTGTAATATAGTTACTGTCACAATTTTACACATGTGTTTAATTTGTGCAAACAGCAGCTTGTTTTATCTGTGATATTATGGATTTTTAAATTTAATGTATCTAACTGTAATAATTTACAGTATATGTACAGTGATGTTTTGGCTGTACTGTGCTCTGCTATTTTGACCACATATGGTTGGCTTGATTTTTAGATGTTCAAGTCTTGAATCAGTTATTAATTGATTTTGATCTTGTTTTCATGATTTCGTGCACAGTAGATTTGTTTTCGTAGTTCGCTAGTCACTTGAATTGTTAAAAAAAAAAAAAAAAAAAAATTACGCCATTTAAGTATACTTGTAATGGGACACTGACAACTTTTGTCACAATGCATATACTACTTCTTGTTATGTTACCGCAAAGGGGATTAGACTGAGGAAGCAATACGGGCACAGTAGTTTTTTTTTTTTTTTTTTTTTTTTTTTTTTACTCATGGCTGGTTCTGTTTGTTAAAAATGAACGTTTGAAAGTTGCGAAAACACACCCACGAGTGCTGCCATTTTATACCCAGCTGTCCGTATCAGTGACGTCACGAGAAAGGCCGGAGTGTTTGGCGAAAGTGTTAAATACGTCACACAAGCAAGGCCGGAGTGTTTGGCGAAAGCATTTAATATGTCACACTGTGAACCAGCATGGATGCGCTCCAAATCCGAAACAAAAACGGTGCTTCTTTTTCGTAGATGGGACGAAAAGACGTTGCATTGGTAGGACGATAGATAGGACGAAAAGATGTTGCATAGATAGGACGATAGGACGAAAAGAGGTTGCATAGGTAGGACGATAGATAGGACGAAAAGATGTTGCATAGGTAGGACGAAAAGATGTTGCATAGGTAGGACGATAGACAGGGCGAAAATATGTTGCAGAGACAGGGGCGAAAAATAGGACAAAAAGATGTTGCATAGAAAGGATGAAAGATAGGACGAAAGATAGGACAGTAGACGTGGCAAAAAGATTTTGCATACATAGGTCAATAGGAAGGGCAAAAAGATGTTGCATAGATAGAACAATAGATACGGCGAAAAGATGTTGCATAGACAGGGCGAAAAGATGTTGCATAGAGAGGGCGAAAAGATGTTGCATAGACAGGGCGAAAAGATGTTGCATAGACAGGACAATAGGGCAAAAAGATGTTGCATAGATAGAGCAAAAAGACGTTGTATAGATAAAACAATAGATAGGGCGAAAAGATGTTGCATAGATAGAGCGAAAAGAGGAAGTGTGCAGATGGAAGTATTGACACATTTTCAACGTTTTCGGGCCAGCTGGCGGCCTCACTTCGGTCCCCGTTTAGGTGGAGTTTGTAGATTCTCTCTCTCTCTCTCTAGCTGTTGTACTTACCGCCTGGCTCTGTGGGAGACTATATATATATATATACAGCTGTTTTATGTATTGCCTGACTCTGTTGCGGACAGCCTTTCCTCGCCTGAACTGGTCAGCGTGGGTTCTTTTCTGACAGAGAAAACGTACGAGACCTTTAACCACGTGTCACATGGAAGCGACCGCTGACTCTCACAGCCGTCTGGCGGCAGGCAGTGGGTGTCGTGTAGTGTCTCTGGTGGGATACAGATCGAGAGCCCAGGCGAGATCAAGGGGAGGGGCAGTTCAGGAGTTGTGTGAAACTGAAAGACGAGGTGGCCGTCTTAGGCTTTCCGTCCTAACGAGCCTTACGGTTTCTGTGGACGTAAAGCAACATCGAACCGTGCTTCGGCATTGGTCACAGTTTGTCCCTGATATGTCAGCCGACATCCGAGGACGTGAAGCTCTACATCACCATCATCATCATCATCATCATCATCATCATCATCATCATCATCATCATCATCATCATCATCATCATCATCATCAAGAGGAGGGAGGTGGAGCTGGGCTGTCACAGGGAGTTCGACTGTCTTCTGCTTCAGGTGTCAACAGTTGCTTCTCGGACACTGTCTTTGTGACTTTGCCCCGCACAGCTGTTGAAACATCAGTTAGTAATATAATTACCTTATGGTTTGTGTGGACGCTAACAACCATGAAACAGCAGTTAGTAATATAATTACCTTATGGTGTGTGTGCACGCTAACAACCATGAAACGAGAAGACACTGGAATCTCCATCATAGATCAACGGGACAGTCGCCACTTTAACCTCCATCTCTCCACTGTCACTAAAGAAGGGACTCGTATTTTGTTGCTGTTATGCTTGAGACGAAAGCGTTCATAATATGGCTGATTCTGTTCTTGACTTTTTTTTTTTAATACTGCCACTGTTACTTCTTTCGGTATTGTTGCATTTGTTTTTCAGTCTTCCTTTTCTTCTCCGTCTTCGTAGAGTTCAGAGTTGACTTTGTGGGCTCTGCCCCACTCGCTGACAAGTTTTTCAGACTACGCCTTTGTGTTCTGTGTCTGACGAAAGGTGCCCTTCTTCCCTCGATTGTTGCGCTATTTTCGGTGAAACTTGAGTTTGTTATTGTTGTCGCTGTTTTGTTGTACCGCTGATCACGAAGCTCCCTTCTCTTGGGGAAAGGTGAACAGGGGACCTTTAACTGCCCGCTCGTGGACTGTCCGTGGGCTGCCCACAGACATGTTGTCCAGCCAGTTAAGGCTGCTACGGCCCCTGTCGTGCTCTGTCTTGTCTACAGTGTAGACAGACCCAGGCCTCCTTAGCTTTACGTTCCTACTCACTGTATAGTGCCTTATGGTTGTTGAATCCGCCTTTTTTTCCCTCCACACAGAAAGCGTAACAGAGTTCATGTTTTTTCTTTTTTTTTCTTTTTGTTTTTTTCTCTTTATGTTTTGTTTTTCCTCGCTTTTTACTTCTTCATTTTTCAGTAGTTATGCTTAAGCATCAAACTTTTACAATTAATTATTAGTTACTCCTTTGTTACTACGTTTTATTAAATAATGCTCATCCAACGTTACTGTTGTGGTAGAGTGAGGGTGCCTGTGTGCCCGTGTGTGTGTGTGTGTGTGTGTGTGTGTGTGTGTGTGTGTGTGTGTGTGTGTGTGTGTGTGTATGTGCCCGTGTGTGTGTGTGTGTGTGTGTGTGTGTGTGTGTGTGTGTGTGTGTGTGTGTGTGTGTGCCCGTGTGTGTGTGTGTGTGTGTGTGTGTGTGTGTGTGTGTGTGTGTGTGTACGTGTGTGATAATCACTATATCTACAGAGAGAGAGAGAGAGAGAGAGAGAGAGAGAGAGAGAGAGAGAGAGAGAGAGAGAGAGCAGTTTTGGGGTGTGCTATTACACCAACAGGCCTACTTGATGTTTCCAAAGGAAACGAAGCCCTCTCTCGAAACATGTTTTATACAACAGGTAGCAGAGATCAAGATAACTTCAAACTGATGAATATAATTTAAAATACCGCGTTGCTTTTATGTCGAATTTAGAAACCGAGCTTTGTGAGTGACGATTAGCGTGGTGGAAAGTTAAAGAAAACCGTTAAGTCGGAGCCCCAGTGCCGTGAGCCTGTTTGGCCTAGCGGTAAGGCGTTAGGCTGATAAGCAGAGGGACCTCGGTTCGAATCCGCTTCGGCTCTCCTTTCTCTTCACAAGTTGTGGTCTGTGGTCACTGTCTTGGGACTTTGTCCCTCACAATTAACGAAACATTAAAATGGCTCTCATCGCTCGCCCATCTTGATGCAGGAGTCACTCTGGTGGTGACAGAGTAGCGACAGGTATATGATCTCCCTCTTCCCCCACCTCCATACCCTCTCCCCTCTTCTCCCCGTCCCAAATAAGCCTTGTGGTTTCTGTGGACGTTAAGCACCATGTTTACTTACTTGGCCCAGTCGCCTGACGTATACCGCGTCCACTTCGGTTGTTACCCCTGAGCGGTGAGAACACGCCACACACGTGTTGGGTCGGTGAGTGCGCTGAGACAGGATTTCGTTTGTTTATGTTAATTTAAAAAAAATCCAAACACACGAAAGGTTAAAAAGAACACTATTTGTTAGGACAAAACACAACATGCGAATTCTCGGGATAATCTAGGACATTTATCTGCCTTTGGTTGAGGTATGTTTTTGCGTTCAGTGCTTGGAAGAATGTTGGAATGACAATGACGTGTAATAGGTGTGATGTAGGGGAATATTATATGATTTTGGTAATCGGTATAAAGGCAGCTGGGTGTTTGGAAGCTAAATATCCTTATGTTTGAGTTTTTAGATCGATATCTCCTTCCCGCTAGACAAACGCTATGAGCAGACTACGCCCTTGTCGATCTCTCTGTGTGTCTTTTTCCGCTTCTTCCTTTTTTGTCACCAGACTGTCACAGTGACACAAGGACACGTGTGTGGGGGCGGCATACAGCGCTTACCCCTCTCCATCCCCCCTTGGCCTCCCCCCTCCTCGCCCCCCCCCCCCCCCCCCCCCCATCTCAACAGTGAGGCAAGAGATACATGCGGTTAACAGTACATGTCACTTTTTTTGTCGTGTGATGGGTTTTGGTTTCCCACCCCCACCTCCCACCCCACCCCAATATGAATTGTGAACTTCACGGTTGATGGGCGCTGAAAATGTCATTCAACACCCTATGCCGCCCCCCCCCCCCCCCCCTCTACGCTTCCAATTCACTTCGTTGTGGCTAGGAAGGCAAGGGAGGCCACCCAGCTCGCCCTCGTGTTGTAAACTATCGGGGCCTGTGTCGGTGTGGGTGTTGTTGCACCCGTCACACCAGACGGTGCCGAGTTGCAAACAAAACTCCCAAGCACAACAAACCCCGGGGCGGGGCTGTTTGTTTGCCTGCTGTCGTCATCATACTGCAACGCAGACAATGCACCCGCATAACCAGAGCCCGCCGCGCGCACAAAAAGTCCACTGAGCAGCTGATGAGCAGATTAGGTGGTCGGCCTTAAAGGGACTGGCCTTCTCAAAATAGCCATCCCAGCAGGTGGGATAAGATGAGATAATACTTTATTGTCCCGTAAAAGGAAATTTGCGTTGAAACATACCATCCAGGTAATATGTAAATAAATATAATTCAAATTAAACGTGTGATAATTCAGTGTAAGAAATATACATTAAAATGTGTTCTAACAAGTTGCAATTATAGCTAAAAACAAGTTGAGAACAGCGTAAGATCACACACACACACACACACGCGCGCGCGCGCGCGCGCCTTTTTATGCCAGCTGTGACGACAGTGCTTTTGTTGTTGATTTTACAGTCGAGTTCCGCGAACAGTCACTAATGCAAGAGGATTCTAAACTAACTTAATATATATATATATATGGCCGACAACACGCAGGCACGCACGCAGGCTCGCACGCAGGCACGCACACACACACACACACACACACACACACACACACACACACACACACACACACACACACACACACACACACACAAATAAAAAAATCAACGGAACTTTTCACACACACACACACACACACACACACACACACACACACACACACACACACACACACACACACACACACACACGCAAAAGGCTGGTCCTCGTGGACCAGACCTGTTTCGGGACGGCTAGCTCCTTTAAACGCGCTGCTGGTGGTGGTGCACTGGCTGCCTTGGAGGTGCACGCGCAGCAGGTGACGGAGTGTAATGGCGTGTTTTGTGTTTCGTCTTCTTTTCACTGTCTGTTGAAGAGAGAAGCGGCGACACGGCACACGAAGCCACGTTAGAGAACAGGAAAAAAAAAACAGCAGCCCCAAAACAAACAAGAAAAACACACACACACACGCACGCACGCACGCACGCACGCACGCACGCACGCACGCACACACATTCTCACAGACACACAGACACACCGATGTACACAGACAAGCACGCACACACACACACACACACACACACACACACACACACACACACACACACACACACACACACACACACACACACACACACACACATTCTCACAGATACACAGACACACCGATACACGCACACAGACACGCACACATGCACACACACATACACACACACACACACACACACATACGCCCCAAAACAGTTGGATATTGCTGATGTAAAAATTAAGTGGCATCCTATATCTGCTTTGAACCCATAACTATCTAAGGTCCTCAGTATTAAGCTTTAATTCACAATATGGCCTCAAGTGCTTCGCCTGCTACCAACACCGATTCCACATTTGTTCGCTCTGTAGTCATTTCTCTTTACTGTCCCAATCCTGTTTAAACGTAATTCCGGTGAGATCTGTATGGACAGAAAATGGCAGTGTGAGGTGTAACGTGCACAGCCAATCGCACTTTTGATCTAATTGATTAGACCTTCACGTTAGACTGGGCGTTAAATATCAATGAAGCAATCAGTCTGTTTCCGTCTCTGCCCCTGTCTCTCTTCCTTCTCTCTCCGTTCCCCCCCCCCCCCCCACCTGTCGGTCTCTATGTCTGTTTCTATATGTGAATGTCTCTGTCTCCTCCCCCTGTGTCTCTTCATATCTGTACGTCTCTCCCTATGTCTGTGTATGTCTGTCTCCGTTTCTCTGTCTGCCTGTCTCTCCACCCTGCCCCCACGTCTGTCTGTCTGTCTCTATGTCTCTGTGTCTGTCTCCTCCCCGTGTGTCTCCCCATGTCTGTCTCTGTCTGTCTCTGTATGTCAGTCTCCGTTTCTCTATCTGCCTGTCTCCCCTCTTCCTCCCCCCAACCCTCCTCCCCACCCCGTCCCCAGTCATCATAACCTGGGGTCGTGCCGGTTCATTGAACACATTTCACACCTGACTTCCCTTCAGCAGCGAAGGGACAAAAAAAGAAAAAAAGACAAGAAAAAAAGACACACCTGTGTCTTTTTTTATTTTTTAACGTCGGGTTCTGTTTATAAGCACCATTGACTCGCTTTCTGACGAGGCGTTAATTGCGATGGACTAATGCAGGAGACGGTCGTACCGACACGCACAATAGACTCTCTCGAGATGAACTCAGCCGAGCAGCTCCAGCCGTTCACAACGTCGCGGTTCATATATACCACGTCAGGCAATCAGATGGCGGCCGCCATGTCAGCTCTTTCACAAGCTGCATCGCAGTGCTACAGAGCGACAGACCGATGAATTCTCAACTAAAGCTTCAAGCTAATTAACCCTTTCACTGCCACAGCCTGTAAAACTTCCGGGCTGAAAGATGCACGGACGCGCCTGCAAACAACACATTTTCTGATCCTGTAACATCTACTTTCAATGCTGTGCGTTTTGATGAAAATCCGTTCTCATGCCAGTGCGAAAAAGAAAACAAAAATGCCTAAGGTTTTTGAAATTTCGCACCTGTAATGGTTGTTTTCAAGTGACACCACGGCTGTGATGGGGTTAAATACGCCAGTTCGTACACGGCAAAGATAGATCATCTGCAATCGAATCAGCCAGATTAGGCTCCATTCATTCTGCCTGTGGGAAGTACTAGCCTACATGGCGGTCAGATCGTGCGTTCCGCCAGTGAACACAGCTCACCACACTGCGGTCAGGTGGAAAGCTTGTGAGAACGAAGCGGGGCCCTCTCTGGACATGTCGCAATGCAGACCCACACAGTTAAACTGCTGCCAGCGACATTTTCTGCAAGACCTGTGTCTCCAGCTAACTAAGTCAGCCTGTTTTCATCCAGTTAAATCAGAGCATTGTCAGCCTATCTCTATCCAATTAAATCAGAGCACTGTCGGCCTGTTTTTATCCAGTTAAATGAGAGCACTGTCAGTCGGTTTTTATCCAATTAAATCAGAGCACTGTCAGCAGTTTTTATCCAGTTAAATCAGAGCACGGTCAGTCTGTTTTTATCCAATTAAATCAGAACACTGTCAGCGTGTCTATGTCCAGTTAACTCAGAGCACTGTCAGCCTGTCTCTATCCAATTAAATCAGAGCATGGTCAGTCGGTTTTTATCCAATTAAATCTGAGCACTGTCAGTCTGTTTTTATCCGATTAAATCAGAGCACGGTCAGTCTGTTTTTATCCAATTAAATCAGGGCACTGTCAGCGTGTCTCTGTCTAGTTATCTCAGAGCACTGTCAGCGTGTCTCTGTCCAGTTAACTCAGAGCACTGTCAGACTGTCTCTATCCAGTT
>OY757549.1:1735233-1742733 GCA_963584105.1 Alviniconcha strummeri
TTGTGAATAAAAGTGTGCGTTGACCCATTTTCATGGAATTCTATGGAACAACAAAATTAACCAGATGGAGAGACGAGAGAGAGATAGACAGTCAGAAGACAGAGACAGCGATGTAGACAGACATAGAATGTCAAACAAGTTACTTGAAATGCATCACTTCATAAAAGTCGTGTTTGGTGGAAATGTTTGACTGATGCGTGAGGCTCGGACTTTACTCCGATCTCCATCAGAGTACAGTCAGCGACCAACCCCTCCCCCCCCCCCCCCCCCCCCACACACACACACAAGGTTTAGCGACAGGCCCCCCTCCCCCCACCTCCCCCCCCCCCCCCGCCCCAACAACAAACAGCTAGCGACCGATCCCTCCCCCCATCCAACCAAAGGTTTAGCGACCTTGCCACCCCCTTCCTCCCCATCCAACAAAGAGCTAGTGACCCGACCCCACACTGCACCCACCCAACGAAGAACTAACGACCGACCACACCCCCCACCCCACCCAGCAAAGAACCAACGACCGACCCACACCACACCCACCCAACGAGAAGAGAACTAACGACCGACCCACACCACACCACCCACCGAAGAATTAACGACCGACCCACACCGCACCCACCCAACGAAGAATTAACGACCGACCCACACCGCACCCACCCAACGACGAATCAACGACCGACCCACACCCCACCAACCCAACGAAGAACTAATGACCGACCCACACCACACCCACCCAACGAAGAATTAACGACCGACCCACACCGCACCAACCCAACGAAGAACTACTGACTTCTATCCATCAACACATAAGCTGAGGACACCCTCTGTCAGCATATCGTTATCTACTGCCGTCTATATAGGGTCAGAGACCACCCTGTATCAATATTCGTAAGCGATCTTCCATCTACATACAGTTAGCGACCACCCTCCATCAACATACAGACCAGCGACCACCCTCAATCAACGTACAGTTAGCAACTACCCTCCACTGAGATACATTTTGCGGACCGGTCCTCCATCGACATAGCTTTCGACCACCCGACCACACAGTTAATGACCAGCTTCCATCAACATATAGATCAGCGACCATCCCTCCGTCAATATAATTATTGTTAATTATTTACCGTAATTACCATTGTCCTTCTACCCAAAGCCTCAGCTATCTCAGCGGTGCTGATGGTCCATAAAATGTAATGTCTTGAGTGCAAAATCCATTGGTTGAGTTCAAGATGGTATCTATCAGCTACGGGCACGGAAAAAGCCCATAATTATGCGCTCCACACCGTCTCTCAGAAGTTTCCCCCACGTTGCTTTTGAAACGTCCTATCTTTATCCTTGTGTAATAAAATATCCTCCCCCCCCCCCCCCCCCCCCCCCCCCCCCCCCCCCCCCCCATCCTCATCTTCTGTCACTGGCGGGAGCTGCGACAGGTATCATTTTTGTCGCGACAAACACGTGTTTTGTCTCGACAAAAGTATGCTTGTCGCGACAAAACTTTGTCGCGGCAAAAATGATACTTGTGGCAACTCCCGCCATACTCCTCCTCTCTCTCTCTCTCTCTCTCTCTCTTCTCTCTCTCTCTCTCTCTCTCTCTCTCGCTCTCTCTCTCTCTCTCTCTCTCTCTCTCTCTCTCTTCTCTCTCTCTCCTCCTCTCTCTCTCTCTCTCTCCTACACTCAGCTAATTGCCGCATAATTATGCAAATGTCTGTCTACATTTCAGCAGTGATTGTCTCTGTTTTTGCCTACTTGCTTGAAGAAGGATGCTGTGAATGACGATACGAGACCACAGGTTGTTATTTAGTCTCTTCTTTCATTGAGGTGGTGACAGTGCGAAAGTATAGCCCCCCCCCCCCCACCCCCCCCAAAGTATGCTTGTCGCGACAAAACTTTGTCGCGGCAAAAATGTTACTTGTGGCAACTCCGCCAATACTCCTCCTCCTCCTCTCTCTCTCTCTCTCCTCTCTCTCTCTCTCTCTCTCCTCTCTCTCTCTCTCTCTCTCTTACCATCAGCATGTTGACCGGATGCAAGGCTCCGTTTCCAGCTCCAAACCCCAAGCCGCCTCCAAAGCCACCTATGACGTCACCGCCGCCATGCTGATCCCCGACGTGGTAGTCGGTGATGGTGACGTGCGCGAACAGCCCGCCCAGCCCCGTCAGCAGCAAAAGAAGCAGGCAGCGTCCCACATAGCGCATGCGCCACATCCTCGACCAGTGTCGCCACCTGTGGGAACATGAGCCAGGCCAAGTCTCGCAGTCTCTCGCTTCGGTCGGGAGTAGGGCTGGCCGAGGGAGAGAAGAAGCGTTACGATTCGGGTTTGGCACAGAACACAGCCGTTGGCTATTAGCGTGACGGGCAGAAAGATCCCTCTGCTGATGAGGCGAGTCTCTGGTCTGGGACGGCACCGGCAGGAGCCGTTGTCGCTGTTGGCAACGCAGACAGGAAGAAAGAGCAGACGTGCGGTTGCATGGTTCCGAGTGGCTGGTCCCCCCTACCCCAAGAGATTCTAACGCAGTCCGTTGAGCGATCCCAGCCGGTAGAGGCTCCGGCGAGACGGCACAACTCTCTTCGTCTGACGGGCACGTCCTTCTCCTGCACAAACACTGGCTGTCCGCCCGCCCTTTGCACCTGCACACATTATCACAGTCGTCACGCTCCGCCTGCTCACCCGACACGCGGTCTGAGCACGAAGTACACACAGGGACAGCGGCGCAGGTTCCTACCCCGCGAGTCTCAGGTCGCCACCCTTCCAGCCACGGCGACCTGCGTGGGGACACCGAGTCCGCTTCCGGGCCGGAAAGGCACTGCCGGAAATGTGGGCACCGCTGACGCAAAAGGGACCCGTCGTCACAGTGCCGAGTAAACGGGTGCTCGGTCTGGCACCCCGAGTCTCTGTGGCTGTGGGTCTGGCACGAGCACTGGCCGGGTGGACCGGCTGGCTGCGAGGTTTGCGCGAGACCCACCCGCGGGGGACCTCCCTTCTCCGTCTGTGGCCCCGGCCTTGACCCACACTCCGCCCCTGGGGAGTGCTGACGGCGAGGGAGGGCGGCGCCGAGGCAGCCCTGGTCCTCGGGAGGAGCCCCGCTAGCTCTCTGTTCCGCGACGCTAGACAAGGAGGACGTGGACGAGCACCTGGAGGAAGAGGCGGACAGGGAGAGGGAGGGCGGCGGGTAGAGACCGCAGAGACAGGGTGGGGCGTGAGGAGGAAGCGGCGAGGGGCGGTGAAGGTGGTCAGGCGGATGGATGAAGTTTGCAGGGATGGAGTCCCGGTCCTCGGGCTCAGCAACTCTCGTCTCCCCGGGCCTGCAAAGAGACACGGACAGTGACAGGGATGAAAGTTGCCCTCTGCACCCCTAAATTACACGGACAGTGACAGGGATGCAAGTTTCCCCTTGCTTCCCTAAATTACACGGACAGTGATAGGGATGAAAGTTGCCCCTTGCTTCCCTAAATTACACGGACAGTGATGAGGATGAAAGTTGCCCCCAGCTTCCCTAAATTACACGGACAGTGATGAGGATGAAAGTTGCCCCCTGCTTCCCTAAACTACACGGACAATGACAGGTATAAAAGTTACCCTCTACTTCCCTAAATTACACAGAAAATGACAGGGATGAAAGTTGCCCACTACTTCCCTAAATAACACGGAAAATGACAGGGATGAAAGTTGCCCCCTACTTCCCTAAATAACACAGAAAATGACAGGGATGAAAGTTGCCCCCTACTTCCCTAAATAACACAAAAAAATGACAGGGATGAAAGTTGCCCCTTACTTACCTAAATAACACGGAAAATGACAGGGATGAAAGTTGCCCCTTACTTACCTAAATAACACGGAAAATGACAGGGATGAAAGTTGCCCCCTACTTCCCTAAATAACACGGAAAATGACAGGGATGAAAGTTGCCCCCTACTTCCCTAAATAACACGGAAAATGACAGGGATGAAAGTTGCCCCCTACTTCCCTAAATAACACGGAAAATGACAGTGATGAAAGTTGCCCCTTACTTCCCTAAATTACACAATGACAGGGATGAAAGTTGCCCCTTACTTCCTTACATTACACAGACAATGACAGGGATGAAAGTTGCCCCTTACTTCCCTAAATTACACAGACAATGACAGGGATGAAAGTTGCCCCTTACTTCCCTAAATTACACAATGACAGGGATGAAAGTTTCCCCTTACTTACCTAAATCACACCGACAATGACAGGGATGAAAGTGGCCCCTGTTTCCCTAAAATATGAGGTAATGTCAGATGACATCCGAGGACATTAAGCACCCAAACCAAAGCTAACCCCAAAATACACGGATAATAACAGGGATGAAAGCTGCTCCCCTAAAATATACTGACAATGACGGATGAAAGTGGCTGTCTGCTTCTCGATAAAAAACGTTTTACAAATCCCTGATTCAGGACCTGCTCTGTCTTCACGATGACACCATTTTTGTTTACGTGATAGTGCTTTCTTGCTTTTTTTGTGTGTGCTTTTAAAAAAAAATGTTGTGCATGACGTCACTGAATTTTTTTAATTTATTTTTTTACATGTTTTGAAACGTATAATTGTATCTGGTACAAAACACATCTGACAATAAAACAGGACGCTTTCGAGGAACAGACACAGGCAAAACCGTTACACAATGGCCATGGACGGTTCAACAATTCATCCAACACGTAAGGACACTGAAATGAAATACGTTCTGTGCCAAGCTGTATCTCAAACATCACTAAGCTTGTGACTGAAAACCATCTTCATCTCTGTCTTCTTACTCATACTGACACCTCGAAATCTCAACACAAGAATAGGAATCAGTCCTTTCCTTGATTGGCTTGGACTGTCACAACACACTGACACCAGCCAGGCTGTCACAACACACTGACACCAGCCAGGATGTCACAACACACTGACACCAGCCAGGTTGTCACAACACACTGACACCAGCTAGGCTGTCACAACACACTGACACTAGCAAGGCTGTCACAGCACACTGACACCAGCCAAGCTTTCACGACACACTGACACCAGCCAGGCTGCCACAACACACTGACACTAGCGAATCTGTCACAAAACACTGACACTAGCGAAGCTGTCCCAACACACTGACACTAGCAAGGCTGTCACAACACACTGACATCAACGAAAACACCGAGGCTAAATACAAGTGTCATGTGCTGCATATGTGGAAATTATCGTCAGCCAAGGTCAGATCCTTGCATAAAAACCTCCACCCTCAAGAAATGGAGATAGATCCTCAGAAGACGCCATGTGGATGCCCATGTAGCGTGGTAATGAAAAAAGAGAAGGATCAACGGTCAGACTCGCAATTCTCTCACCCTATTTGTCAAGGCAGTGTTGCATATACCGGGTGACCCCCAGTGTTGAGCTGGGGAAAGCTACAACAACAACCACTCCTTATCAACGCTCTGCGCGTCACTCTGCATCAAGTGTCAACCCCAACAGAACCCACTCGGCGCTGGAGCATAGGGACCATAGACACTAGAGCGGAACTAATCATCTGGGTGTTTGTCGTCCGTTTTCAACTCGTGCGTCAGACATAGACAACGATGTCTTAGCGGTTAAACCGAAGACCAAAAATATAAACAGACGTCTAACAGATATTTACTGGTGATCCTGATTTGTGTTGTACTGCCTTGGAACAGATCGACTTTTACTGATATTCCTGTTATCTGTTGTATTGCCTTGAAACAGATCGACTCTTATCGATAATCCTGGTTTCTATGTACTGCCTTCAAACAGATCGACTTTTATTGATAATCCTGATTTCTATGTACTGCCTTGAAACAGATCGACTTTTATTGATAATCCTGGTTCTACCTTACTGCCTTGAAACAGATCGACTTTTATCGATAATTCTGGTTTCTACCGTACTGCCTTGAAAGAGATCGACTTTTATCGATAATCCTGGTTTGTACCGTACTGCCTTGAAACAGATCGACTTTTATCGATAATCCTGGTTTGTACCGTACTGCTTTAAAACAGATCGACTTTTATCGATAATCTTGGTTAGTACCGTAGTGCCTTGAAAGAGAACACAAAACCGCTCAAGTGACTAACTCTCGCATACCTACCTCTACTATTCCCTGTGACTCCACTTCTCAAGCCTTGATTTCGTCCGCTCAGATCCGCACGTTATCTCCGCCTGTCTATGAAGTACGTGTGTGCAGGAAAAGCCCCACACAACACCATGAACACACGACAACACTGCCTTGTTCACAACGCCACGACACGCTGCAACACCGCCTTGTTCACAATGCCATGAACACACGGCAACACCGCCTTGTTCACAACGCCATGAACACACGGTAACACCGCCTTGTTCACAACACCACGACACACTGCAACACCGCCTTGTTCACAATGAGCACACGGCAACACCGCCTTGTTCACAACACCACGACACACTGCAACACCGCCTTGTTCACAATGAGCGCACGGCAACACCGCTTTATTCACAACACCACGACACACTGCAACACCGCCTTGTTCACAATGCCATGAACACACGGGACACTGCCTTGTTCACAACGCCACGACACGCTGCAACATTGCCTTGTTCACAACGCCATGAACACACGGCAACACCGCCTTGTTCACAACGCCATGAACACACGGTAACACCGCCTTGTTCACAACACCACGACACGCTGCAACACCACCTTGTTCACAATGAGCACACGGCAACACCGCCTTATTTACAACACCACGACACACTGCAACACCGCCTTGTTCACAATGAGCACACGGCAACACCGCCTTATTCACAACACCACGACACACTGCAACACCGCCTTGTTTACAATGCCATGAACACACGGGACACTGCCTTATTCACAACGCCACGACACGCTGCAACATTGCCTTGTTCACAACGCCATGAACACACGGCAACACCGCCTTGTTCACAACGCCATGAACACACGGTAACACCGTCTTGTTCACAACACCACGACACACTGCAACACCGCCTTGTTCACAATGAGCACGCGGCAACACCGCCTTGTTCACAACACCACGACACACTGCAACACCGCCTTGTTCACAACGCCATGAACACACGGCAACTCCGCCTTGTTTACAATGCCATAAACACACGGCAACACCGCCTTGTTCACAACGCCACGACACGCTGCAACACCGCCTTGTTCACAATGCCATGAACACCCTGTAATACGGCCTTGTTCACAACGCCATGAACACACTGCAAAACCGCCCTGGTCACAACGCCATCAACACACGGCAACACTGCCTTGTTCACAACGCCACGACACGCTGCAACACTGCCTTGTTCACAACGCCATGAACACACGGCAACACCGCCTTGTTCACAACGCCATGAACACACGGCAACACCGCCTTGTTCACAACGCCATGAACACACGGCAACACCGCCTTGTTCACAACGCCATAAACACACGGCAACACCGCCTTGTTCACAACACCACGACACACTGCAACACCGCCTTGTTCACAACGCCATGAACAC
>OY757549.1:1750923-1768423 GCA_963584105.1 Alviniconcha strummeri
TCTCCTCGGTCTTTACGGGTCGGAGCGCATGGACGAGCTATTCATAGGTACCTGATCCTCCCTTGTCCCCCATCCCTAATAACCCATAAGTTGCCTATGTGGAGGTTAAGCAACATGAAAGAAGAAGTGAGTGAAAGGACGGTCTTTGTGACTGTGTTCCTACAACGACTGCTTCAAGCAAAAGTTTATTGACATTCATGAAAATATAGAAAATTAAACATCACTGCATGAGCATTAAACAAGCTAAGCATTATAGTAAACGCTCACAAGCATAATTTACTAAATTGATTTTGCAACAACGGACATGAAACAAGAAGTTGCGAAGCACACAAGTTACAGAGTGCGCACTTGCGAGTTCCCCACCGCCTGAACATCTGTTGTTCTGATAGTGGTCGGTCATCTTTTGGGAGTGTCCCAAAACGATGGGACCAAGCGAACGTAGGTACATGTACAATACCTCCCACTGCCCCCGTCCCTAACTAACTTCCAGTCTGGTCGCTCAAAGATCATGAGCTGTACAATAATTATGGAGTGACTGTCTTGTTTTTCTTCTCGTAATTATGAAGTTATTGTTTTGTTTCTCTTAATTATGAAGTTATTGTTTCGTTTTTCTTCTCTTAATTGTGAAGTTAATGTTTTTCTTCTCTTAATTATGAAGTTATTGTTTTGTTTTTCTTCTCTTGTCTTCAAGTCTATAAATTTCCCCGAACCAGCGGTTCACACGAGAGCAGGAATAGATAGATAACTGATTTTTAACGCCCAGTCAATCATGACTGTTACATCCAGGCGATCGAGAGGAGGGGTGCACGACGGGAAATTTAATGTGAACATGTAAAAATAGATAAGTAAACCCCGCTATGTTGTAAGGTATTTGGATATAAAAGCGGTTCCGTTTTCGTAAGTACTGCAGGATAAGTTGATGATGAAGATGATTTCTTCTTTTTGTTTTCCTTGGTTGACCACACCGGTGACGAACTTTGTCCTCCTCGGCAGGTTACCTGTCCCGTACAGCTTGCTCTGCAGTGCTGCTGCCTCTGTCCACCGGTCCTCCCTCAGCTAGTGACGGTTTCAGCTGTCCTGCGGGATTTGTTCTGTTGTTCTGCCCTGCAGTGCTTTTTCCTCTGTCCACCATTCCTTCCTCAGCCAGTGTAAAACACCAAGTTACTTATTTACTCCTCAGCCAGTGAGGGTTGTAGCAGTCCTGCAGGATGTGTTCTGTTGCCATAGAGGGTTTCGGCAGTCCTGCAGGATGTGATCTGATGATGTCCGGCTTCAGCACAATGGCAAAGGGATGTTCATGCATGCCGGAATGATGATAATGATCATCTTTCTCCTCCTCTTCTACTTCTTTCTCTTCCTATTCCTCCTCTTCTTTTCCTGTTCTTTCTCTTCAAATCAGCTTGCAACAATCTTTTTCTTCTTTCTTCTTCTTCTTCTTCTTCTTCTTCTTCTTAACTTTTTCAACACATCTTTAATCTGTCTGCTTCTTCCATTCTTGCTCTTCTTCTTCTTCTTCCTCTTCCTTCTTCGCCCTGATATAACCGTAATGGCTGACTGGGTGTAAAACACCAAGTTACTTACTTACTCCTCTTCTTCTTCATTTTTTCAACACACCTTTAAACAGTGTGCTTCTTTTCTTTCTCTTCTTCCTTGTCTTCATCTTTAAAAAGCGTTTCTTCAACACAGCTTTCAACGATCTTCTTCCTTTGTGTCTTTCACTCTTTGTTTCTCCTCAAGCATCCTCCTCTTCGTAATTAAATCTATGAGCACAGTTATCTCGCCTTCTTCTAACCGCTAACAATCGTTGCCGGGCTGAAAGCCGTGAGGCCTACGGTCTGCATGTGCTGCTCAAATACTATGCGAATTACTATCCTCTTATGTATGCATAAAGCTCAAAGGTCAGCCTGCTTCGTCAGACAGAACAACAGGTAGCTCTCTTTACCTTGGTAAATTAACTGTATCAGCAACAGCTGCAACAACAACAAACAAGCACAAAGGGAGCCAATCAGCGTTCGAAAGACGTCACATGAATGCAACAGCAAACACTGAATCGCCTGTGGTACCTCTCACATTGCATGCACGTACATACAAGGTACAGTTAAACTCCACCAAAAGTACCAACTCCGGAGTCAAAATGTGGATGAACTTTCTGCACCTGGCCATTTCACACCGAAATCAATGTGAACAGCTTAACAGCAAAGGATGGCTGCCCGGGTGGGGTGGGATGGAGGGGGGTGTAATTCCCCCCCTTCCCCTTTCCTTCCTTCTTCTTCCTTTTAGTTACCACCTTGTCAAGTTCCATTTCCCTTGCCTCTCTTTGACCGCTAGGCCCATGCTCGAAAGCTTTAGCGAGGGTTTGGTTCGTTAACTTGTTTTGGCTCATGAACGTTGTTACGAGGTGAGTTTGTTGGAGCAACGTCTATCACTCTGCGATCCTGTGTTTTGGTTCGCTGCCCTGCCGCCCTATACCCACTCCCAAGGTTCTGATGAGTGTGCGCTTTCCCCCCGACACACACACACACACACACACACACACACACACACACACACACACACACACACACACGCACGCACGCACGCACGCACGCACGCACACGCACGCACGCTCACGCAAGCACACACACACACACACACACACACACACACACACACACACACGCACACGCACGCACACGCACGCTCGCACGCACACGCACGCACGCACGCACGCTCACGCAAGCACACACACACACACACACACACACACACACACACACACACACACACACACACACCGAGTGCCTCCTACCTCTGCCATCAGTTTCAGGTTCAGTTTCAGACGCTGTGCAGTAGACAGGTTCTCATCATGCTCATGCTCCATAAAGAAGTAAACAAATTATGAAATGCTTCACTTCCGACGCAACGCCGAGGGAGGATGGTGATGCAATCGTTTCCACGAGGGGCTGGTGCACGTGCTATTTCCGGTGGGCGCGTGGCTTTCCAATCAAAACATGGGACGCAAAGTAGTGAAGTGGCGCTACCGGTGGCTGAACCCCTGGCTAGTGTAGTTGGCGCACGGTCTTCCCGTGACGCACGCAGGCGTGAAGGAGGGTTGGACACGGCTGACACGATGCATACGCTGTTGAACAACTTGATACGGGAGCAGAGCTTGCACTGCAGTAACATGCCGTATTTGGTGGACAGTCGGTTTTGCAGACGTGTTCATCTGTTACTTTGCCTGCCCGACTAAACGAGAGGATGAACATCAGATTCTCACATCAGTTCTTTCCGTTTTCGTCCCACATTTACAACACAAAATCGTGGTCCATTTCATCCAGCTCTACTACAATTGTCGCTTTTCATACCAGAGAATATTTCACGTCGTCCTGAGGTGACCCAATACGGTTGGCAGGACATTAAAACCCAAGAACTAACTAGCGCGTATTCCACGAAGTCGAGGCCCATCTCTCTGATCGGCATCTATCTCTCTTTCATACGAAATCATATTTTCAGCTGGGGCTGGTTGTTTCACTTCTGCCACACCAGCGGGGGATGCATTTAAGTTGGCGCAGACACCAAAAACTGCACTCTTTGGCATGATGATGCAATCATGCCTCCCTCCCTCTCTCCCTCCCTCCCTCCTTCCCCACTGCAAAATGAAAACATTGGCAGAGGTGTTGGTTTCGGTGCATTTTTCATGCCTCAACGTCCAACGTAAATCAGCCTGGTCCGTTCTGACTGAACCTCTCGTTGCGGGATGAGTTCTGGAGCGAACTGCGCCTTCTCTGAGGGAACAGTTGTCAGTGTGCATCAAAAGCATGGAGTAAGCTGTGTATGATGTTCGCACATCCAACATGCCTTGGTGAGAAACAGCACGTAAGATGTTCGGCGTTCCCGTGCCAGAGGGTCTTTACCCCGTTCCAACAATGGCATTTTGTGGTTATTTTGGTGCACAGAAGAATCCTCTGGTTGAGCAAGAATAAGGTGTTATGCTACGTAAAGCGTCGTAGTCGTTGTGTGAACGTGCAGTTACGTTTTGCTTGATGGGACGTTACATTGCAAGAACTAACCAATTAACGTACACTCTGGTTGATGGTTCGTTACAGTCCAAGAACTATAACCAGCTAATGTGCATTTGGTTTTGGTTGTTGTTTTTGTTTGGTGTGTGTGTGTGTGTGTGTGTGTGTGTGTGTGTGTGTGTGTGTGTGTGTGTGTGTGTGTGTGTGTGTGTGTGTGTGTGTTCTCAAGAGTTCGTAACCCATTCAAGATTTGGTATCACAGTTAATTAAGTAGTTTCTTCTCCAAGTAGAAAAAAGAATGTTATGAATAGCAATACTGAACAGTCTTCGTCATGTACAGATTCGCACACCACCCTCTCCCTTTTTATAATTTTACAAAACAATATTTTCATTCGTCACATAGAAACGGGGAATAACGTTATTGTTATGTTATTGTTGTTATGTTGTCGTTGCTGCTGTTGCTGCTGTTAAAAACATATATATGACATCATATATAAATAGGAGATTTGAACTTGATTTACAAGAACGCATACACATGTCCCCGTTGACTCTGTGGTGATTCGTGTGCTTCCATCTGTACAGTAATACAGCAATGTGTGTGTACAGCCCGACTGCACTGCTGCAGGTTTACAAACGAACCAACATTCGCAAAACGGCACGTGTCCAGCAGAGAGAAGAGACTGGAATGAAGATATCAAATCAAGGATTTTACTTCATCTTTTTCTTCTAATGTTGTTTGATGTCCACAGAGACCCTAGGGACTATTAGGGACGGGGAGCCATGGACGGCCACCTCGACTTTTACACAGCTCTCATTTCTCAAAATGTTCCCTTGGTTTTATACTGAATTTTTAACTGTAGTGACGTTAGCGACGATTAGCGGGACTGGCTGCACACAACAATGGCAAGTGTCCTAGCTAACCCGTGTTGCACGCACCGCTTTCTAACATGGGGCAAGAAAGTCGCGTGCTCACAAACACTCAAGGAACAAGAGCCGTTAGCCAGCTTCGACACTCCCCAGTGTTTTCTACATCGAATGCCGCTAACCGTCACTGACGTAAGCAGGCTTCTAAACCGACGCTGACATCAACGGTGTGTTTTAAGTACACGTTTATAAATCTTCGATATGAAGGCTATAATTTATTTTGATCTATTGTGCCTGTCGGAGAAAAGCGGGCCGTCTTGGGAAACACATGCTTTGAGAAGGATAGTTTCTTAGTCGTAGGTGCATTCCGTAAAACTTCGAAAGTTGGAATAATGCCAACTATGTCAACTTCACTGCCATTCACTGAAAGTTGACACGGACAAGTCAGAAAGCCCAGAATATACCCTGCAAGTCTTGTTTTCACTCCGTGCCTATCCGAAGATCACAGTGTTTTCATTTTTCCTTCCTCCAAAGGCTGAGTAACCGTGCACCCCAACAAACCCGTGTGACCCCGTGTCCCAAGACGGGTGTCCGCTGTAGGCCGATCTGTCTTCCCCGGGGTGGTGGCAATAATCTGGCAACTTCCCTTGTCTTCCCAGTCTACCTGCACCACGCGCAGAGTTCGCGCCCCCCTTTCTCCCGCAAGGTTGTGAACTACAGGCGCCCGAAACCGCTAGTTCCATATCATTAATTCTGTGGGTCTGTTGTGTTCTAGTCGGCCGTTCGTATCTGACTCACTCGGTTAGGTTGAATGGAGAGAATCGGTCCCTTTGCGCGCATTCCCTGCGACGAGTTACTGAGTTGGAGCACGTTTTTTTTACTCCACTCTACGTGTACCGTGTTTTGCACTGATGTGAGGCAAAAGTACTTTTTTGTGTTTTTGTTTTGTTTTTGAGAACTTTGTTTATGAACTTTAGCAGTCATTCTTGTTTCAGATTTTTGTTGCTTACGAATACCTGCGTGGAAGATATGGCTGACTTCCTGAAGGAGATAAATGTTTTCCAAGAGTTGTAAAAGTACAAAACTGTATCCATGTATAGAAATTATACTGAGACTGCTGTTGCTGTCCCGAACTGGATCTTCAGTTGTGATTTGAAGATTTGTTTGCTTTTCTCATCCTGGTCAATAACAGTTTTGACAACGTGGTTCAAAATAGCGTGCGTTCGTCCCGGGTAGACGCTGTGCGGTTGACTGGATGCCAAACACCATGATCTTATTAAGTTATTGTTGTCTGTCCAAGCTCTCAGTCTCCTGTGTATTGTAGTTTGTATACTGTACTTGCAGTCTGCACACCTTCCCACTTCCTTCTACGTGTCTCCGAAAATGGAGGCATACTTTAACAAATAAAAGTAAAACAATTAACTTGTCGTGGGGTTTTCATGTGGTTTTGTTTTTCAAAAGATCCAAACACAAAGAGGTTCAAAAGAATGCTTATTTATTATGACAAGGACACACAATATGCAAATTTTAAATGCAAATTTTAAAGGAAATCCCATTTGTCAAGCCACAAAGCGACATTTAAACAACAGTTAAAGGGTTAAAAACGATGAAAAATGAGAGAGAAACTTTTTTTTTTTTTTTTCTTTTTTTTTTTTGGTTGAGCTGTTGCCGCTTGTTCAGTCATTCTGTTTCAGATTTTTGTCTTTTCAGCTTGGACACTTTTGATTTGTTGGACAATACTTCTGATTTTTGTGCTTTGTGAAGCAGTGTTTGGTGTGTTGACACTACCAGACACTAGGATCAAACGGGCACGGTTAGCTGGGCGTTAAGTATCACATTTATTCCTACCTGCCCACCCTTCTTCGTACCTGTCTACCTGCATACCTGAGTATCTTTCGGCCTGCCGCGTAACACTGCACACTAGTATTCCCACTTAAAAAGAACTAGGTCATTCCACCAGAACGTAACCCACTACACCCAAACTGACCTACATTCCTTAGTGCCTACCTAATCCCCCCATATATCCACCCTCTGCTGACACCCGCCCAACTTAAAGATGCTGGCTGCAGGGAAAATCCAGAAAGACACAGACGATGGGGGGAAGGGGGGGGGGGTCTCTAAGAGGCTGTGATGGGTGCAGAAAAGGGAGATAATCGATGTCGTGCAAGCTGTGGGTGCTGATGAAGAAGAGACTTCAGAAGGCGGGAAGTAGTGTGTGCGTCTCACCGACACCACGCGACTTGCACTGGGCTGCGTCAGTGTGTCATGCACGGCTCAGTGCTTCTCACTGCTTACCATCCGGTCAGGCTAGAAGAGCCCTGGTGTCGCTAGTGACTATAATCGCGTGGACAGTCTGTGGCGTACAAGCCGATTCCTTCTCCGTACTGTTCCTCGTCAGCCGGACCTCTTGCTTCCTGTTTTAGTGAAGCCTCTCTCTTTCCTGTGTTAGTCAGACTTCTTCCTGTGTTAGTGAAACTCCCCCCCTTCCTGTGTTAGTGAGACTTCTCTCCTTCCTGTGTTAGTCAGTCTTCTTCCTGTGTTAGAGAAACTTCCCTCTTTTCTGTCTTAGTGGAACTTCTCTCCTTCCTGTGTTAGTCAGTGAGACTTGTCTCCTTCCTCTTCACGAGACTGCTCTTTCTCCTGTCTTAGTGAGACTTATCTCCTTCCCGTGTTAGCCAGACCTATCTCCTTCCCGTCTCAGACTTCTTCCTGAGTTACTCAGATTTATCTCTTTCCTGTTAACAAGACTGGTCTTTTTCCTCTCTCACTTAGTGGGACTTCTTCCTGTGTTAGACATTTCTCCTTCCTGTGTTAGTCAGACTTTTCTCCTTCCTGTGTTAATCAGACTTCCTGTGTCAATGAGACTTCTCTCCTTCTCTCCTTCCTGTGTTAATCAGACTTCCTGTATCAGTAAGACTTCTCTCCTTCCTGTGTTAATCAGACTTCCTGTATCAGTGAGACTTCTCTCCTTCCTGTGTTAGTCAGTCTTCTCCCCTTCCTGTGTTAATCAGACTTCCTGTATCAGTGAGACTTCTCTCCTTCCTGAGTTACAACTTACTTTCAGACGGCCCACGGCCTGTACAAGTGTGCTCACCACCCTAGCCTCAAAATCATCTCTCTCTCTCTCTCTCTCTCTCTCTCTCTCTCTCTCTCTCTCTCTCTCTCTCTCTCTCTCTGTGAACACGCAAGGTTTTGTGTGGAAGTTTTTTATGCGCCATATATTATGTGATTTTAATTCATTCATTCATTCATTCTCTCTCTCTCTCTCTCTCTCTCTCTCTCTCTCTCTCTCTCTCTCTCTCTCTCTCTCTCTCTCTCTCTTTGTTGAACCCACCCCCCTACCCCCGGAATATTATATTAGGTCACTGTGTTCCTTTTGAGAAGCGAAACACAAGAAAACAAGAAAACGGCTCGACCTAAACGACTCTCCGTGGCAGCCATTCAGTAATAATTCACTGTTGAGATCATTCATCCGCGACTTGAGGCGCCCGCGGAGGAGCGAAGGAAGGCAAAGCCGATGCATGATTCACAGGTCGTAGGGGAGAGAGGGGCAACCTTCAGGGGCTGCCGGAAATGCGCCGCCAATGGCGCCCCGTGGCGCTGTGCATGATGGATGATGCAGTGCGCACGTCAGGCGCTGTCTTTGACTGACTGACAGCCATCGCCAGCACCACCACTTCTCGTCGGGCCCGTCCAGGAAGTCACTGCATGTGCAGCCCGAGGTGGGTCGGTGAGAGAACGGGTCACCTCAGGACAAGGGTAGGGGGGGGGGAGTGCTGGAGGTGGGGGGGGAGAGGGGGGTCAGAGAGAGATATCTCAGAACTCGGAACTTTGCTACACAAGAATTACGATATTAGGCAGTTGCCTATTCTTACAATCTGTCCTTGACCTACATGCCAATAGGCTACACATAAAACAACAGTAACAACACTGACTACCGAAGTAACGATGCCGACGATGATGATGATATTAAGTCAGAGCCACATTTTTTGTTGTTGTTGTGGTTGTGGTTGTTAGTGTTTGTTCCTTTTTGTTAATGGGTTGTTGTTGTCTGCGGGTAGGGGGGGTTGTTTGTTTGTTATGGTTGTTATTATGTTCCATGACAATGAACAGAAAACTGTCGTGAACAAGGAATGGTATGAGCGAGTCTTCCGGTTTAACTTATGGGTGATGCGTTCGTTAAAATACTCGTTCGAGTAAAAATGAAACAACTCAATACAAGACCACTAAACTCAACAAACAATGGTCTTAAATAGCGATCAAAACATGCCACACGAACAAAACAACAAAGACCTGAGTCGCCTACGGTAACTTCACCTGGCATACGAATAAATAAAGGTAGATAAACACCACAGGTACCACCTCACACCGTAAGGTCAGTCAACGAAGGCAGAAGGCAGTCAGTCCACGAAGTCAGTCAACCAAGACAAGAGTCAGTCAATCACCGAAAACAGACGTCAGTCAGTCAGTGAAGCAGTCAACCAAGGTAAAAGTCAGTCAACGATGGCAGAAGTCAGTCAATCAATGAAGCAGTCATCGAAGGCATAAGTCAATCAGTCAGTCAAAGAAGGCAGAAGTCAGTCATTCAGCGAAGCAGTCAACGAAAGCAGAAGTCAGTCAACGAAGCAGTAAACGAAAGTGTCAGTCAGTCAACGCAGACGGAAGTCAGTAAGTCAACGCAGACGGAAGTCAGTAAGTCAACGCAGACAGAAGTCAATCAGTCAACGCTGACAGAAGTCAGACAGAAGTCAGTCAACGCAGACAGAAGTCAGTCAGTCATCACAGACAGAAATCAGTCAACGCAGACGGAAGTCAGTCAGTCAACGCAGACAGAAGTCAGTCAGTCAACGCAGACGGAAGTCAGTCAATCAACGCCGACCAAACAGGGCAGCGCCAACGCATCGAGACACTACGGCACATGAAAAAAAGGCGGAGCATACACGGGAAGTAACCGCTCAAATAGCATAATTTTGCAGAAAAACGCGTGCTGCACTCCCTTGTTCATCTCTCTCTCTCTCTCTCTCTCTCTCTCTCTCTCTCTCTCTCTCTCTCTCTCTCTCTCTCTCTCTCTCTCTAAATTCAAATTTAATGTTTGCATATATGATTGTGTGCGTGTGTGTGTGTGATGTGCTTTGATTTTGGTTAGGTGTGTATAATGCACCATCGCTTTGCTTCCAATCCTGTTAGATGTGATCTTGTTTTATACGTAGATAGTGAGGTAGTCATTATTCTGTCGCTTTCCTTTATTCGTTAATATGTTTTTGTAACTCTCTCTCTCTCTCTCTCTCTCTCTCTCTCTCTCTCTCTCTCTCTCTCTCTCTCTCTCTCTCCTAATTTTTTTTTTTTTGAATTGGTCTTATTTTGCTTTATTATTGCTCTGTTCGTATGATGTGATGTTTTAGACAGATATTAGTTTTTGTTTTGAAGTCGGGTTTTTCTCTTCTCTTTTTTCTTTTTTCTTCTCTTTTTTCTTATTTTTCTAACGTATTTAATTGAATTCTTGTTTGATGTATTGAGTGTTACTGTGATTGTCATCAGGGACAGATTTGCAAAAAAAGCCGACACATGCTTAAATCTTTATCCCTGTGTAATAAAGTATTCTCTCTCTCTCTCTCTCTCTCTCTCTCTCTCTCTCTCTCTCTCTCTCTCTCTCTCTCTCTCTGCGTCCCGAGTTGACGCTGTGCTTTTGGCAGTCCGTTCAAATCCTATAGTCTCCTTCTCGCTCGTTCACTCGGTGCTTTACATACCCACGCGTGGGGCACCGACAGATTTCAGTGACCGGTCAAACCCACACACCTACCCACAGCAGAACATACGTGACAATAATCGGTCTACCATAATGCAACACCGGCCATCAAGACTGGGTAAAACAGGCATCTTACTGTCCATGTCTACAACGTTGGTGGAAAACACGGAAATGCTTGTGTTGAGAGTGCCATGTCACGATAGCGTTCATGACCTAAGTTTACCTAATTTAGCTGTGATAATCCTCACGACGTGATAAACACCATTACTGAAATACCCGAAGTCGCAGTGCTGGTGCCGGAGTGGCGTGTAAGACGTACTACACGTGTATGCACGACAGTATGTGTACAAGTGCAGGGAAATAGTTGCACGCACAAATGCCCCACCCATCGCTGCGGGGAACCTCTTCTCTCTCTCTCTCTCTCTCTCTCTCTCTCTCTCTCTCTCTCTCTCTCTCTCTCTCTCTCTCTCTCTCTCTCTCTCTCTCACTCTCTTCTTTCTCTTCTTTTCTTCTTCTTCTTAGATGACAACGTTGACAAGCAAGTAAACAATGGATGAAGTAATGAATACTAGGGACGCAAGTATTATGGCTTGGGGAACGTCACTTCGAGCACTGCAGTACGAAGAGAATAAGCCACTGACGCCTTCTTTAGCCTCCCGTTTCTTAAAAGCGTCTCCGATACAGCTACGTAATTATGCAATGATTTATGTCACTGCCTGGCGCCAGTAGCTCTCAAAAGGATGAAGTGTGCTGTGTAAAAAGCGACTCAGGTGAAACTGTCTGGTCACTGCCAGTATAGGAGCTGTAGTTACCTTTTACCTTTGGCTGCAGACCGCTCCGCCATAGGGGAACCCCTGTCTTTCCGCAGCGCCATCGGGGAACCCCTGTCTTTCCACAGCGCCATCGCGGAACCCCTCCTATCCCTCCTCGTCAGCGCTCGGCCCTTGCGGCTCGTCACGCTGCGACGGCGGATGCTGCACACGCAAAAAGCAACGGCTAATAACTTACACAACCCGACTGTAATAACGTACAAATCCCGACTGTAACAACTAACAGCACCCGCACTGTAATAACTTACACATCCCGGCGGTGATAACTTACACAACCAGACTGTAATAACCTACACATCCCGACGGTAGTAACTGACACAACCCGACTGTAATAACTTACACAACCCGACTATAATAACTGACACTACCCGACTGTAATAACTATAATGGTTTACACAACTCAGTACAATTGCACTAGGAATGTTTCGTGGTGCCAAGTACACACATCACATATTCACACCAATCATAAAACATCATCAAACTACAGCAAACAAACATCCAGGTAAAATGTCACTCATAAATAAAGCCATCTCCTATTATAACTTACACAACCCGACAATAACAATTTACACCACCCGACAATAACTTACACAATCCAACTATAATAACTTACGCAACCCGACTGTAATAACTATAATGGCGTACACAACCCGACTATATAATTAACACTATATTATAACGTGTGTGTGTGTGGGCGCGCGCGCGCGCGCGTGTGTGTGTGTGCGCGCGCGTGTGTGTGTGTGCGCGCGCGCGCGTGCGTGCGTGCTTGTGTGTGTGTGTGTGTATGCGCTCGTGCACGCAGGTGCGTGCGTCCGTGCTTGTGTGTGTGCGCGTGGGTGCGTGCGTTCGTGTGCGTGCGTTCGTGCTCGTGCGTGCGTGCGTGCGTGCGTGCGTGCGTGCGTGTGTGTGTGTGTGTGTGTGCGCGCGCGCGCGCGCGCGTGTGTGTGTCTGTGTATGTGTGTGTGAAACATTCAGCGAGGACTTTGCTCCGAAGTAGATTGGCGAAACGTCTGAGGTGGCACAACAGAGGACACGTGGAATTTGGTCGTTATCGCCAGAAACGGCGGAGCAGCAAGACAGTTTCGCTCCGCTAAACAGTGACTATAGCTACAATCCACGACTAGTTGCTAAACAGTGACTATAGCTACAATCCACGACTAGTTGCTAAACAATGACTATATAGCTACATTCCACAACTAGTTGCTAAACAGTGACTATAGCTTCACTCCACAACTAGTTGCTAAACAGTGACTATATAGCTACATTCCACAACTAGTTGCTAAACAGTGACTGTATAGCTACATTCCACAACTAGTTGCTAAACAGTGACTGTATAGCTACACTCCACAACAAGTTGCTAAACAGTGACTATAATTATAGCTACAATCCACGTCTAGTCTGTGTGGCGTGATGTACCTGAACAGCTACTTGCTGCCGTGTATCCCCGTAATAACTGTCGCACACGAAGAACAACTAAATAAACTGGAAAGCCTCACAGCTCCGAAACACAAGTTCTGTTCAAGAGTTTTCCCTCCAACATTTTTTTCTCTCCATAAATGAGTACAACCAAACGGTACATGCCCAGGTGATAAATCACGAGCGCTGTTTCCTTGCAGCAGGATTTTACGACACTGCTGGCTGACTTTTCCTTTCTGCTGCTTTTCCTCCTCTCCTGTATTCTGCTTCGTACACGACGCTGGGAAAATAGCAGGAAGAAGAAGCAAAGCCAGAAATGAAACTACGCTATCATTGTCATCACGATTACCAACAAGAAGATAAACACCAGGCTAAAACCAGCGAGGACTAACAGCCAGAACTGACAACCTCCTTTCCCCCCCCCCCCCCCCCCTGTAACACTAACAGGTATTTCTCGACATGCTGACTTTTCTGTTTACAGCTGCAGTACCAGAGAACGTCATGAAGGTTTTTCCCACCAAGTTCCTGTCCGACGAACGGCACAACAACAAAATCATAATGACCCAAAAGAAAAGACTACAAGTTCTCGGGCAACTGGCTATTTGGTACGAAGACGCGGGTTCGTGGGTCTGAACCCCTAGAAAACGTACTAAAGTAAAAGTCCAAGGTTTTTAAGTACGCAAAATGACCATCGAAATGACTGACAAACGAGTCACTAGTTTCAGATTTAATGAAATTAAAATTAAAAAAATGTTTGATTGGGTTTTTAATCGATTTTACTTTCTGTAGGCTGGCCGAGACTAGTCTCGGGTTCTCCATCAGTCACGTGACTTGCCGGAAGTGACGTCAGTCTGGGGAGTCAGTGCGGTTGTCATCTTAGATTCTTCGGTAAACTGTGTATGCGTGTGGTCGACAAAAAAATTAATTATGCCGGCCTACTGTGTTGCCGCGAACTGTAACAATTCGCAGACGACCCCAGGTATAACAATGCACGAGCTCCCGCGCAATCTACCCGCAGTGAGGCGAAAGTGGATTAAATTTATACAATTCAAACGATCTGACTTTCTTGCTGTGCCGCATCACTCCCATTTGTGTAGCGAGTACTTCAGTGAGTGCGATTTCGCAAATCCCATGGAATACCGATACTCTTTCAAAATCCTGCCTGGCAGGCTCAAACTGATACGGCGGTATCCTTGTGGGTCTCTCGGGCAAAGTATCAGTTTCGTCTTCGGAGCTCGAGTTGGCCATTTTGCAGCGACTCCTCAGAGTGACGTAGTAGGCATATGATCACGTGATTTGGGCGTCGTGGCGACGCTTTCGGTACGACAGAAAATGCCTTTTTTCGTGCATTTATAACCCTCAGATCACAGCTTCACCTTCAACATCGTTCTCAGCAAGCTTTAACGGAAATCGTATGAAAAATCACCCCTAACCTTGGACTTGTCCTTAAAATACAGTGGCGTACCGCAGAGGCACACTGAAATTTCTCCAGTGCAGAGTTGCAGACATGTGGTGCCAGAGCCCTGAACGTCCAGTCCTTATCGCACTACAGCCACCTGGTCCTGTCTGGGGGTAGCTGTCTCTTGGTAGCAGCTGTCCCTGCTGTTAAAGTCTGGGTGATGCAGCCCTCTTTGCATCTGCTTTCCTTTCACTGTTGTTTTTGCTTAATTATAGCTGACTAGCTGCTCTTCCTGTGTCATACGAAACGTGGCCTTCTGACACAGCGGTAGAAAAGCTCTACGGCTCTGTGCACATCCTCCAGCGTACAGAAGCATCCGTCTGAGCCACCGGGGTTCCTGTCCGCGTTACCGGAAGTCCTGCCTGTCTTCACTTTTGACAAAATGACCGGGATCTCGGGGTGCAACGAATACCGAAATAAGAGTCAGCACAGAAAGTTGACCATGGAGAAACAAATTCTCCTGCCGCTCCTGTCAGTGTTCAAACTCGGTACTCAAACCCGAGACCTTTGGAACACGAGTCCGTCGCTCTAACCGCTGAGCCATCCCTGCTCGCCAATGGTCTTTGTGCTGCAGGTAGGACATATAGCACATACCAAAACACAGCAGTGGTACTAGTAGTATCCCACAAAGTCTGAGATCTGTTTTGGGTTTATATTAGGATTTTTGGAGCTGTTTCTACCCCTGAAACTGAAGAAATGCTACTGAAAACGTGGGTGGCTGCGATAACGACATCAGCAATCAACAGGCCCAGTTATCCTCATTAGGGAGGGAACGACCCAGAACGGCGGGCGACAGTAATCAGTGCAGAAACGGTAGGATGCTGCTGGCTTTCCCCGTTACGCCGTTGGCTAAACCATCATTGGTGGGACTGGGCTGATGTAGCAGTCGCTTAACTGATCGTCAACGTGTTTGCCCGTCTGTCGTGTTGCTGGCTGGGTGGCTTGGTGGAAAAGTGGTCGTTTATTGGTTTAGTCAGTTGGTTGTCCAAACGGATTGTCCGGGCATTCAGGACAAGGTCTACGGATAGTCCGAGCATTCAGGACAAAGTTTACGGACAGTCCGAGCATTCAGGACAAAGTCTACGGACAGTCCGAGTATTCAGGACAAAGTCTGCGGACAGTCCAAGCTTTAAGGACAAGGTTTACAGACAGTCCGAGCATTCAGGACAAAGTCTGCGGACAGTCCGAGCATTAAGGACAAAGTCTACGGACAGTCCGAGCATTAAGGACAAAGTCTACGGACAGGGTCGGGGATGTCGCGGTTCCGCTGATATACCACCATACTATGCTAAACAGAAATTCGAGGAGCAGAACTGATGGCAACAGGCGAGCGCGCACAGCTGCATTGTGTAACCTACTCCGTCAATGAAAGAAATCAATCATTGATATGGATTCTCGCATCGGGGGTCGGGGGGAGGGGGGGGGGAGGATTGCGGAGAGGAGCAATTCTACGTCTGCAGAGAAACGGTGCACTAGGGAAAGGTTCTCTGGCACTGAAGATCCTTCAGCCTGCAGAATCTTTCAATCTTCACCGGTCGTGGATTACGATCATTTCATTATAGTGACACTTCCCTCCACACAACAACAACAACAACAACAACAAAATCACGTTGGCTCCTGTCGACATCGCTGCCCATCTCAATGCAAAAGCCATTCTGATGTGAATTCAAAAGTGATTCAGACGTGACTACACATCACTGGTTCCCTCTCCAGGATTTCGTTTCGCGAGCTTTATTCCGACAGTGGCACAGAACGTTAAAACTGCTTCAAGCAAAGTACACCCCAACGGCCACCTTACGCATACTATCAGCGACACCGATGCATCAAAGGCAACAGAAACCACGTGGATGCAACTCGGAAAATTTGAAACACGCGAGAGGCATTTTAAATCACCCCAAACGCTTCATTTTGCCTTGATTAAGCTGTGCAAACGGATAGCGCGCAGACGGCACCGCTCCAAACAGGTTGGCAGCAAGATGGTCCAGGTCGCCAGAATTCCTGACTATGATTAGCGAGGTCGCTATCAAGATACGACAGAGCGTATCTAACGAGGACTGATTTACGGCCGAGCCTACGGGCATAAAACGTTACAATGACGTCATGAATGCCGCAATGTCATAAAGCCAAGGTGAGCCACTGCGGGATATTAAGAGCATCAATCACAGCGTCAGTGTATAATGCAAATAATATACAAAGCAAGAGGGGGGAAAAACAAGTGTTACATTTCAGCTTCCTGTCAGCCGTGAAGGTCACACACGGTGAAACGGAAGTCACCAAATCCCAAGTACGGATAATACCATGACAAAACACAAGTCACCAAATTCCTGGTACGGATAATACCATGACAAACCACAAGTCACCAAATTCCAGGTTCGAATAATACCATGACAAACCTCAATTAAGTCACCAAATTCCAGGCTCGGATAATACCATGAGAAAACAAGTCACCAAATTCCAGGTTCGGATAATACCATGACAAAACACAAGTCACCAAATTCCTGGTACGGATAATACCATGACAAACCACAAGTCACCAAGTTCCAGGCTCGAATAATAACATGACAAACCACAAGTCACAAAAATTTCAGGCTCGGATAATACCTGACAAAACAAGTCACCAAATTCTAGGTTCGGATAATACCATGACAAAACACAAGTCACCAACCCTAGGTGAGGAAAATACCATGACAAAACTTATGTCATCAAATCCCAGGTAAAGATAAGGTAAAGATCAACGTATCTCATCATAGAAAAAGTCATCAAACTGGAAGCAAAAGTAATGCCATGGGAAAAACAACCTTTGTATGAAGTCATAATAAATCATCTCTCTGCACTCGTACTTTGGAAGCCCCATGGAAGCGAACGTACAGAGTGAATAGTCATTCAGTTCCATTGCTGTTTGATCGGAGTGAAAATGAAACGGCGATGACATTTTGCATAATCACGTATAGAACGTACGTCATGTCTCCACGCTTTCGGAGTGCTCCTCGTATAAAGCATTTTGCCAATGTTTATTTTTCTGAGAGTACGTATCTGCCCACGTGACCCGTGTGCTGTCCTCTGGCACGAAACGTAGGCCTGCCCGTACTCGGAGCTCTGAGTACCTGACATCTGTGCTCTGATTTCGGACAAAGCGTACCTGATATATCTGCTCTGATTTCGGACAAGCGTACCTGATATATCTGCT
>OY757549.1:1773423-1774996 GCA_963584105.1 Alviniconcha strummeri
AAATAACTACTATGTAGTATGCACTGATATCACAGACATGTCTTACACCAACATGATGATCTTTAAAAAGATAAAAGAAACTAATACAAAAGCTATTAATTCCGACCTGTCACAGAAATAAAACCAAGGGCAGAGAAAATGTCCCAGGTGGCGAGATGGCCAAAACATGAATTTAATCATCCGTGCATCTTGACCAGATGGACCAGCAGCACAGACGTCAGACCAACGGCACAGTCCAGAGTTCTGGCCACAGCAAAGGAATAATTACTGATGGCCAGAGGAACGTCAGCCAAATCCACATGCATTGGAACAGTACATGAAGAAAGAGCTCAATCCATCAGACTCCAGTGAGCCGGTTTGGCCTAGCGGTAAGGCGTTAGGCTGGTAAGCAGAGTGACCTCGGTTCGAATCCGCTTCGGCTCTCCTTTCTCTTCAAAAGTTGTGGTCTGTAGACACTGTCTTGTGACTTTGTTCCTCACAATTATGAAACATTAAAATGGCTCTCATCACTGCTCTTCTTAATGCATGAGTCATTCTGGTAGTGACAGTGTAGCGATAGATATATAATCTCCCTCTCCCCCACCTCTGTAGCCCCTTCCCCCTTCTCCCCGTCCCTAATAAGCCTTACGATTTCTAATAATAAATAAGGACTCTTATACAGCGCTATACCCCGTAAAAAAAATTACAAGCTCGCGGCGCTGTACATTATCAACATCAAAATCTGCTTGATAATCAAAAAAGTACAATTACTATAAATGCATACATCAATATCAAAATGACAAAAAAGCCGCACGGTTTCTGTCGACGTTAAGCACCATGTTTACTTAACATCAGACTCCATGCGAAGCAACCTGCATAGCCTTAGTAAACTCGTCATTACACTTCTCGATGTGATCAACCAGAGTCCGAAGCGTCGGACTTAAGGTCCAGTGTCGATATGCCGGGGGACAAGCGACTTAAGGTCCAATGCCGATATGCCGGGGGACAAGCGACTTAAGGTACAATGTCGATATGCCGGGGGACAAACGACTTAAGGTCCAATGCCGATATGCCTGGGGACAAGCGACTTTCCTACACTCTCCGTGTCAGAAAATCCAGCTCAGCAGAAGCGCCACCCCATTGCCGTGCAATGTTTTCTTTAAATTATTCGCCGAACTGTGATCGGATTAAGACGAAGATACCCGAAGAGGACGCCAAGATCTCGGAGTGGCCCGAAGCATACAGAGAGCGTGACCCAGAGGGGAGATAACAGAACAGGAGCGATGCGCGGGAGATAACCCGTGGCAATCTAGGAAAGGTTTATTGGGCTGTGGTGAGCAGTGTAGTTCATCCAAACATCTCCAGTTTCCGTTTTTATGGCCACCGAGCGCCGCGATCCACCGGCGGAATGCAGTCTCGTTGTTTCGGGGTTTTCTTCACCGAGCGCCATTCTGCATTTCTCGGTGCGGGACAGAGTTCCGACCCTCCCAGTGGGATACCGGCCTCGCCGCTTTGTTTCGGGAACACGATCTACGCAAGAGATACTGCACAGCTTGTTTTATGTCTGTTTACACGAGTCTGCACTGTGGCGGCA
>OY757549.1:1777696-1810196 GCA_963584105.1 Alviniconcha strummeri
AGTAGGGAGGCGTCCGGGTCGCGCGCGACGAGGGCTGTCTGAAGGTCGGTGCGAAGACTTTGTCTTTGACATCGCCCCCTCCGACTACTGTCACCTTGTCACCCTGTCGAGTCTCCGTGTGACCTTTGACCGGGAGCTGCTTGTTAAACACTAGCAGGCTTTGTCTGGCTGACAATCGCCTGCAAAACACAGACAGGCGTTGTTCCGCGCAGAACTGCTGGTTACAACCAACAAGGCTTTGTCTTATGGCGGATTGCCAGTTAACACTACTAGGTGTTGTCTGACGGTGAATTGCTTGTTAAACACTACTGGGTGTTGTCTGACAGTGAATTCCTTGATAAACATCATTGGGTGTTGTCCGACGGCGAATTGAGTGTTAAACATCACAAGGTGTTGTCTGACGGCGAATTGAGTGTTAAACACCACAAGGTGTTGTCTGACGGTGAATTCCTTGTTATACACCGCGCGGTGTTGTCTGACGGCGAATTGCTTGTTAAATACCACTGGGTGTTGTCTGACGGCGAATTGCTTGTTAAATACCACTGGGTGTTGTCTGACGGCGAATTGCTTGTTAAATACCACTGGGTGTTGTCTGACGGCAAAGTGCTTGTTAAATACCACTGGGTGTTGTCTGACGGCAAAGTGCTTGTTAAATACCACTGGGTGTTGTCTGACGGCAAAGTGCTTGTTAAATACCACTGGGTGTTGTCTGACGGCAAAGTGCTTGTCAAACATCACACGGTGTTGTCTGACGGCGAATTGCTTGTTAAATACCACTGGGTGTTGTCTGACGGCAAAGTGCTTGTTAAACACCACACAGTATTGTCTGACGGCGAATTGCGTGTTAACACCACTCGGTGTTGTCTGACGGTGAATTGCTTGTTAAAACCACTCGGTGTTGTCTGACGGTGAATTGCTTGTTAAACACACAGTATTGTCTGACGGCGAATTGCGTGTTAACACCACTCGGTGTTTTCTGACGGCGAATTGCTTGTTAAACACCACAGGGTGTTGTCTGATAGCGAATTGCTTGTTGACCACCACTGGGTGTTGTCTGACGGCGAATTGCTTGTTTCCCAAACATCTGGAGGAGTTGTCTGGGAGTGACCGGCTTTTCAAACACAGACAAGGGTTGTCCAACCGAACTACATAACAGATATGGAACACAACATCATAACACAGGTGTGGAGGGAAAGTGTCACTATTATGACATTTTAGCACCGATTGCCATAGCTTCGGATTAAACGGTCAAATTTTAATATAATTATGTCCGCCGGGCCGCCAACCCTCCCCCACCCCCCCCCACCCCGCAAACCACAATCCCACACCCCACCCCACCCCTCCCCAACCCCTGCCGTCTTACGAATCTGTAGTCTACGGATCTCAAACAACTTGCCGTCACTCACATCTCTAGTCTACGGATCTCAAACAACTTGCCGTCACTCACATCTCTAGTCCACGGATCTCAAACAACTTGCCGTCACTCCATCTCTAGTCCACGGATCTCAAACAACTTGCCGTCACTCCATCTCTAGTCCACGGTCTATAGAGGATCTACGGATCATTGGTGCCATGGAGCACCTCTCGTCTATAGATCTCTGTCTCTACTGAGGGATCCACGGACCAGTGGTGCCATCGCGCATCTCTCTAGTCTATCGATCTCAGTCTATGGAGGATCTACGGACCAGTGATGCCATCGCGCACCTCTCTAGTCTACGGATCTCGGTCTCTACCGACGGATCTACGGACCAGTGGTGCCATCTAGCACCTCTCTAGTCTACGGATCTCGGTCTCTACCGACGGAACTACGGACCAGTGGTGCCATCGAGCACCTCTCTAGTCTACGGATCTCGGTCTCTACTGAGAGATCTACGGACCAGTGGTGCCATCGCGACGGATCTACGGACCAGTGGTGCCATCGAGCACCTCTCTAGTCTACGGATCTCGGTCTCTACTGAGAGATCTACGGACCAGTGGTGCCATCGCGCACCTCTCTAGTCTACGGATCTCGGTCTCTACTGAGAGATCTACGGACTAGTGGTGCCATCGCGCACCTCTGTAGTCTACGGATCTCGGTCTCTACTGAGGGATCTACGGACTAGTGGTGCCATCGCGCACCTCTGTAGTCTACGGATCTCAGTCTCTACTGAGGGATCTACGGACTAGTGGTGCCATCGCGCACCTCTGTAGTCTACGGATCTCAGTCTCTACTGAGGGATCTACGGACTAGTGGTGCCATCGCGCACCTCTGTAGTCTACGGATCTCAGTCTCTACTGAGGGATCTACGGACTAGTGGTGCCATCGCGCACCTCTGTAGTCTACGGATCTCGGTCTCTACTGAGGGATCTACGGACTAGTGGTGCCATCGCGCACCTCTGTAGTCTACGGATCTCAGTCTCTACTGAGAGATCTACGGACCAGTGGTGCCATCGCGCACCTCTCTAGTCTACGGATCTCGGTCTCTACTGAGGGATCTACGGACCAGTGGTGCCATCGCGCACCTCTGTAGTCTACGGATCTCAGTCTCTACTGAGAGATCTACGGACCAGTGGTGCCATCGCGCACCTCTCTAGTCTACGGATCTCGGTCTCTACTGAGGGATCTACGGACCAGTGGTGCCATCGCGCACCTCTGTAGTCTACGGATCTCAGTCTCTACTGAGGGATCTACGGATGGATGTTGACGTCGCTCCCACATCTGAATATTCACGGCTCCCTGTGTCGCCATGAACTGCCTGGCTGTGGACGGCGTTATTCTCCACCTACCCACTGAAGTCAGATGAGAAAATAGTTGCCGTTTTGGTTCTCCATCGTTTGTCTTCCGTTCTCTTAAGAACATAATTTTAGACGCTGAAATACGTATATAAATTACTGTAATCGTCAAGTGCCTTTGGATGGCCTGTAGTGTAAGCATCAAAGGCAGTGGATGACAGAGGCTAAACTGGGTCAAGTATTTTCAGGTAGGCTACAAAATCTGCACTCACAAAGCTTTTGAGCACGCCACAAAAATGAATGCGCATTAAGTGCAGTTGCCTTTGGGTAGCTTCCAAACAGTAAATCATGAATGAGTGATCTGCAACCAACACAAAGGCAAGAGACGGAAATGACAACAACGCCTTTGGATCAGCAAAATTACGATATGCATCAACTGCATTCATCATCGAGTGCCTTTGGCAGACTGCAGTGAACTACGGGTACTCGTATCAAGAGGGGTGTGGAGACGGGTGAATGTCTGGAAAGCTGTAAAGTCCCGCCGTAAAGAGGTCTGGATGGTAAAGCGATAACTCTGCAATTCTAAAGCCACGTAGCGAAGACATGAGTAAGCCGCGCAGCATACAGCCACTTGAACTGTCGGAGCAGATGTAGTCGAGCGTCAAGTTTCAATATAAAACAACCAACAAAAAGCTGAATGAGCTCCGAAAAAGCTGCACCGAAATCCAAACAGCTATAACTTCATGACGAATCAGACGGCAACGTTCCACAATCCAACAGACGATAAATTCGTTTCGCAAACCAAAAAGAAGTCGATTAACGCACATGAGTGCGACAAAGTGGCAAAACAGATGGGACCACTGGGGATCAGAAAAGAAACGCAAATCAAAGGCAATGAAAGAGAATAAAACGAAAAGAATAAAAACTGTTCTTTGCGGCATAAGTAGTAAAACTCGACTGTTTGCATAAAAAGAAAAAAAGAACAGGCGTCATTTCGACAGCGCAAAAGCTCAACTACAAGCATGAACAGATCGCGCTTTTTACACACGATCATGGAAATAAAACGTTTATATAGATAGATAGATAGATAGATAGATAGATAGATAGATAGATAGATATAATCATAATGCTGTATTCCTCTCACAGCACACACACACACACACACACACACACACACACACACACACACACACACACACACACACACGCACGCACGCACGTGCACACACAGACGCACGCACACACACACACACACACACACACACACACACACACACACACACACATACACACAGAAACACACACACACACACACACACACACACACACACACACACACACACACACACACACACACACACACAGGTGCACAGTCGGAATGCAACGGGGAGAGGAGACGTGGGGTAGGGGGGAGAGAAAGAAAATAAATATTATTATCATTATTAGAACACTTGTCGAACGTTTCATCTCGAGAAGAGCCCTAAGTGCTTCACAGTGGCAACAGTATATCGCTTTTTTCTGCTTCCCAGCATAACCACTGCGCTCTAGTCGCATGCTTTACACAGTGCGTTTTGAATATCCACTGAAGTGATGTACTTACATGATGTACTTACATGATGTACTTAAACGCTGTCTGGTTGGTACATTGCTGGACCAATGGTATGGGAAACTGCTGGCGTCTCGGCGCATATATGTTCTGCGTAAACTATACAACCATGCACCAGTTTGCAGTGTCGCTTTACTCGAAGCCACACGTTATGTTGCATGTGTGTTGAGCTGTAACTGCAGTAACACGGGGATGAAACGGATACCGAAATGAGAGTCAGCACAGAAAGTCGACAATGGAGAACAAAAATTCCACAGCCGCTCCTGCCGGGAAACGAACCCGAGACCTTTTCATCACCAGTACGACAATCTACCACAAAGCAATCCACGCTTCCCATTGAAATCAGTTGTAGTATTATTGTTTGTACAGGTGAGTCTTCAAGGCAGTTTTGAAGGTGTGGGAGGGCTGAATGTGGACTGAATGTGGCGAATGTCGAAAAGGAGAGAAT
Organism: Alviniconcha strummeri; assembly: GCA_963584105.1. Classification (NCBI taxonomy): domain Eukaryota; kingdom Metazoa; phylum Mollusca; class Gastropoda; family Provannidae; genus Alviniconcha; species Alviniconcha strummeri. Next base: position 1,782,463 of record OY757549.1, read on the forward strand.
TCCATCGCTTCGGAGCAGAGTAAGAGAACGAGCGAAAGGTTTCAGTCTTAACATGATGGATGCGAAGCGTTCATGCGTCTGCAGAAGAACGCAGCTGCATGGAAGGGGTGTACACAGTGAGAAAGTCAGAGAGGCAGGGGACGAATCAGAGACGATGTGATAGGTATGTGACAGTTGGTGAAGCATTCTGGCTTGGATCGGAAACCAGTGAAGAGCGTGAGAGAGACGATGTGGTAGGTATGTGACAGCTGGTGAAGTATTCTGGCTTGGATCGGAAACCAGTGAAGAGCGTGAGAGAGACGATGTGGTAGGTATGTGACAGCTGGTGAAGTATTCTGGCTTGGATCGGAAACCAGTGAAGAGCGTGAGAGAGACGATGTGGTAGGTATGTGACAGCTGGTGAAGTATTCTGGTTTGGATCGGAAACCAGTGAAGAGCATGAGAGAGACGCGCACCTGCTCACCTCCGTGTGCTTTGAAAACCAGTTTCGCTGCAGACTGCTGAATTTTCTGTACTCTGTTAGAAATGGGCAGCGAGATAGCCCCACCAGTTAGAACAGTCTAGCTTCGAGAGAACAAAAGCAAACGAGAGTTTCGGTTGTTGCAACAGTCTGTTACTGGCGGATAGAGCTGATTCGTCTGATTTACAATCAAGCAGAACGGCAGATATTTAAAATATACTTGTCAAGAGAAACGTTATCCGAAATCATGAAGCCAAGGTTGCGAGCACAGGTGGTGAAAGGAATGTTGGCAGTGCCAACACGAAGAGAAGTGGGCTCAGCGCCAGGAAATATGGTTCTGTTTGACTTCATGAGGAGAGCCTCTGTCTTGTCGCCATTCAGTTTCAGTTTGCTTTGTGTCATCCAGGTCTTTGCGTCAGAGATGCAAGTCTGTATAAGACTTGAATGAGGGATCAGAGATGCAAGTCTATATAAGACTTGAATGTGGGACCTGCAGCTATTCCATCTGATATGTAAAATCAAATCTGTTCACCACATGCAGGCATAAACCCCCATCCTCTTCCCTTCCCGAGAAAGTACAACACAAATAAAGTTCACAATGATGATCAATATTGTAAATCTTACAGGACGAAGTCAGTAGTGCACCTCAGTTCTCGCAGCATCTCGTCCTGGTCACGTGATGCCATGGTTTTTCGATGACGTGGAGAGGGTACTCCGATTTACATAGTCACAGTTGATGACGACACTGTTCAGGTTACATACTCCAAGTTACGCATGACTGGGTCGCATTCGTCAACTCACTGGCACCATCTGCAACATAAGGACAGCTCGGTCTGTACTGGGAACAGTCACGTGATTTAAGGAGTAACGGCTAAAGACTGCAAGCCGGCGAAAGACACGAAAACAAACTGGTTCATACAACAGACTCATTCAGTTTGTTGCGTATTCAAAATACGACTGACGTCTTGCCACAAGTATGTCACACTGTCTCCGAAAATAAACTCCACGTGCAAAGCAAACTAAACAACTAGCTGTCTTTCCCAACAACGCAGTTGATGCATTGTGATCACCGTTGATTCGGCTCTGGTTCTCTGGCCCATTGTTGAAGAATTTTCTCTGCCACTACAAACTTTGGAACGAACGAGTCTGTGCAGAATCCGGCCAGTGTCTGTCTCTGTATTACTACGTGTGGACAAACGCTCTGTACAGCTATTGTGATTAATACAACAGTGTGACAAGATGGTTGACAGGACGTTAAAATACACTTATTACTGCTATTCCTGTCTCAGAGCAATTCAACATGGTGTAGTCTGCAAAGCAAAGATGACATTTTTCATCGTCATAATAATATACGTTTTACCTACAGCATAAACAGCTATACAGACTGCATTCATCGTCATAACCGCAAGCGTTTCCATCACTGTCATAACTGTTATAAGCAGCAACAACAACAACAAAACACAGCAACAGCAACAGCACCAGTAGCATTTTACCGTCGGTGAAACAATCGTTCAATGGCTGGAGTCTTTTCCAACTATGCTAGTTCTGCTGTTGAAACCACAGGACTGTATTAATTCATAACGGTATTTTTGTTCACGTACTTACAGTCATGTCGACGAATAAATGATGACAGCTTATGTCCATGTTCTGTCAATGTGCCTTATTAATTCACTGCAGGCAACACATTTGGCTTCAAGTGTGCTGTGTGAGCAGTCCCACTTAATGTCTAAGCCGTTAGCAACGAAACAACTTAATCACTCCAACGGATAAAAAACAGGAACACTTAACTCCAGGGGACGGACTGTCTACAGGAATTATCCACAGCCTACAGAGGTATTTACGTAAGTGATGGTATTGTCACTCTTACCACTGTCGAGATATATTATCATGGAGTTTCATTTCAATGTCTAATTTGAGGCCACACGAAACAGACTATCAAATAATCACCTCATGTCAGCTGCGCACGTATTCACCTTGGTGTAAAGTTGCCTTCCAGCAAGAAAACTTATTTTATCACCGTCCGTTTTCTCCCGAGTCTGCTGCAATTCTCTCTTAGCTTTAGCTGGCCTTCCTCTGCACACGATCAAAAGACTCCACTACTGCACAACTGCGCGGGAAGATTAGTCCGGACTCAACCAGAGCTGACCACACAAGCACACCACTAAACATTTCACTGGCTTTCCATACCTGCGCTGATCTCATTCTTTTGAAAATCAGCCGTCTTGCTTTAATCTCTGCTGTCAGCTTTGACACACAGTCCTTACTCTCTGCTATTTTACATATTTACGCGGCCCATCTAAATCTCTCCACTCTTCGTCAGATATGCTAATACCAACTGTTCCAAAATTCATCTACGAAACTAAAGGCGACCGCTCCTTCTCCTACTTTGCAGTTATTATGGAAAGCTCTTCCGTTAGACATGAGACATGCGAAAACCCTGGACACCTTCCTTTTTGCCGTCCAATTCACTAAATAGCATCCTACCGTTATCCGCACGCGATATTCCTGAGGCTGCTGCGCGCGAGCGCTTGCGCGCGCGCGCGCGCGCGCGCGCGCGTGTGTGTGTGTGTGTGTGTGCGTGCGTGCGTGCGTGCGTGTGTGAATGTGTGTGTGTGTGTGTGTGTGTGTGTGTGTGTGTGTGTGTGTGTGTGTGTGTGTGTGTGAGAGAGAGAGACAGAGACAGAGACAGAGACAGACAGACAGACAGGCAGACAGGCAGACAGAGAGAGACAGACTGTGCGTGTGTATGTGTGTGTGCGTGCCTGCGAGCGGTGTGTTTGCCCGCGCGTGCGCGTGCGTGTGTGTGTGTGTGTGCGCGCGCGCGCGCTCGCGTGTTTGTGTATGTGGTGGTGTATTAGTATTGTTATTACATAGGTGTATGTTATTCTAAAGGCATGTCTGTGTTATGTGTTAGTAGTACAGTTGTTACAAATAGAGGTTGTTCAGAAACAAATGAGAAACAGTTTCGTTCCAGTCTGAAGACCAAATGCCTAATTAACGGGGAAAATATTATGCTGGAGCATGAACAACCACCCGCAAAGAGCAACGCTACACATTTCTACATCACCCGACTTCTAACCAAGACCACACACGTCTTACCCGGTAAAAACTTCAATCGTTGGCCACCTCAGTCAACAAAGATTTTCTCGATGTCTTTCAACACACTGTTGTCACTGTTCACGCTCTTTTTGTCTCTCCCTTTTTCTTTTCTTTTTTTCCGTTCCGGGTTTTCGCGTTTTCTCTCCTTAGCTCACGGCAGAGAAGAAACAGTAACGAGGACAGAACCTGTCATCGTCTTGTTTGTAGTCAGTCCCCGGCTCTCTGATGCATCCTCGCTACCCTCGGGTAATAAAGTTCAGTCAGTCTGTCTGTCAGTTGACGAGCTCTTCCGATAACATTTTCAGCACACCGGTATAAATTCCAGCTTCATTTCTCCGTCTTGCAGTGTTCAGGTGGCATTTTAGCATTCCAGGCGAGCAGAGTGTTAGCTGTGCCCTGACCAGGCGTGAACCAGCTCCGGAAAAACCGACTCCAGTGAAAGTACGCCATCGATGTAATGATGAAGGCCAAATCCCAGCACACTGCCGCCGTCACGAAAAACTCCAACGATGAACCGTCAGTCCTTCAAACAAGACCGTGATGCGCACTTTGGAATCCGCCGCTTTGAAGCGCACGCAGATGCAAGTCATTCAGTCGTGTTTGTGAAGGTAATCAGGTAATCAGCTCGCCCTGAGTACGAAAACAGCGCCAGGTCGGGTGTCAAAAAACAAGAACAAGGCATAAAGCAGCGAGCTTCAAGGGCAGGATTAGGCTACACTTTCGTTTGATAAAAGACACAAATCCTGCACTATCTCTTCCGTGAAGACTGGAAAGTTTCCAGCTTCTTGCAACACACACACACACACACACACACACACACACACACACACACACACGTATGCACCACACAGGAATCATTCGATACAACATTTTATCTAGAAAAAAAAAAATCAGAAGAATAACAACTTTTCCTAAGGATTTTTTCCCCTCTTTTCTTTCAAGTACTAATCTGGGGTATAAGCTTTCCTACGAGGATTTTCGCTGCCAATGATGTTTAGATTTCTGAAAAAAGAAGAGCATGCTCTGTAACACAAGCACAAAAATTATAGTTGCCATCCAGAAACGTTTGAGCATTACGTCGTGTCGGCGCTACGTCTTGTCAAGGAGCACACAGTTTATAGATCAGTGGCAAATCTCCGAAGCAGTCCAGGAAAACAAAGAAAAACTCGAGGGAGTTCCGCTGGGAATACTGGTGTCTGCGTGCGCGAGCGCCTGCGACGATCCGAACACTGACACCTGTTCCCCGTGCGCCCCAAACACCGAGTTGTAAGTAAGTCTGTGGCCAGAGACGCGCGGTTCCGTCATGTGCCCAGACCGCAGCACGGGCCCTGCTGTCGCCACGTGGTCCGTGAAGTCATGCGGAACACCCGACTGTCGACGGTTAGGGCGAGGAGTGGGGACTGCCCACCGGCCCCTCATTTGTCACAGGCAGAGGAGGAGGAGGAGGAGCGCTCCTAAGTCAGAGCGCGCTGGTGTTGCATTCAGGTTTTGTGCCGCAAACCTCCACATTCACATCACGACGAGCGCCCCTTGCACTGTTTCACTTCAAGCTTTCCGTGGTGGCTGTCAGGCGACCTGGCTGTGGTATTTGAGGGTTTTGTGCGGCAACCAACACACAGTGACAACGTTCTCCGTACAGACTGTGGCTAAAAGTGATTGTTAGGCGCTCTGACTGTAGCTTTCATTCAGCACGCTGTGCCTGCAGCATCCGGCATGTTCAGCCCACGCAGCACAACACCGTGGCTGCTGTTGCTGCATACGACGCCAGCTGACTAATGCTGGGCGACTTGGCTCTGGTACTACGTTTTGCGCCGCTTTTATCTACATTTTTACTGCAAACATTTTATTGTTGTTAGGGTGTGTGTGTGTGTGTGTGTGTGTGTGTGTGTGTGTGTGTGTGTGTGTGTGTGTGTGTAGTATTATGTTTCGGGCTGCTTTTATGCACATTTTTACTGCAGACGTTTGTTGGGTGTATGTGTGTGTGTGTGTGTGTGTGTGTGTGTGTGTGTGTGTGTTTATGTGCGTGCGTGCTTACGTGCGTGTGTGTGTGTGTGTGGTGTGTGTGTGTGCCTGCGTCTGTGTCTGTGTCTGTGTCTTATGGTGGGTTCACACGATCGCAGAAGTTTGCAACTTTCCAAAAAGTTGCATATCTTTGCAACTTGTTTTGAAATAAGAAACGGACGACAAAAATATGAGTTGATTCAACTCAGAAATGTGATTCAGCGTAGAAATGTGCCCCGAAGCTTTTTTTTTCTTGCTTTTTTTTTTGTTTTGTTCGAAAGCAATTTTTTTATTTTTTTATTTTCGCGGAATTATGTTTTGTATGCGCAGGGTGGTGCTTTTTACTGCTTTTTATGCACTTCTTTCACTCGATAGCCTGTTTTGGGTCGGTCTTTTTTTAAAGATTCAAACCGATCAGACAACCCAGGTAAGCACACAGTCCACGATAAAATATTAGATAAAGTTATCGAAACGGGCAAAGGACAGAAAGTAGAGGCGAAACAGCTGAAACAGACATGCCGACCGGTCAAGAGATGTGCAAGTAAATATTTACAGAATCTTACCCCAGGAGAATGTTCGCTTCTGTGGTATGTGTAAATTTTGCCAACGAAACTAGATGGTACACAAATCAAGAAATGTGTACAGTAGATAGCAGTGAAGTTTTTAATCCTTTTTATTAGAAAGGGCATGGTGATGTCAGGAATAAATGACGTCAGAACTAGCGTCAAATTTGTTGCACTGTTTGTGGAGAAAAGACGCGTGATCGGATGGTGTGCCAAGATTAATGAATAATTGATTAACACGGAATTACCTGTCAACTCATCTAATGGACTTAGTACCCACAGGAATATACGTAAATAAATCTACCTGTTCATCTTGATGATTCGCTTCTTGCTAGCCATGATCGAAGATCTACTTGTCCCCTCAGCTAGGCTAGGAGTCTACATGTCCACAGATGTACCCGTTTAACATACCTACCCGTTCATTTTGATGATGTACACATCTACATACGTACCCGAAAATAAATCTGTTTACATTTGTAATGTCTCTAGTGCGTGAAGGGATCAAATGTCGTCGAGCGATTCTGTGGCCACCGCAACTGAGAACGCTAGCAGGTTAGGTTATAAATAAGTCTGCGTTAATTACTTGCACGTGGCATCTCATGACTATCAGGAAGTGATCCAGCACACAATCACCTACACCCACACACTCACTCACTCACAGAATCTATTTTTTTCTCGCTTAACTCCCACCTCTCTTTCAACACGAATTCAAGTGGAGAATGAAAGTTCTAAATATTACTGAATCAAAAACGTAAGTCACAAGCATGTCATAAGCAGACAAAAGATGGGGTTAGAAGGCACAAAGGTTCGAAAAGCCAATATAGCTAAGTAAACTTTATCTGGTTGTCTCATTCCCTGAGAATTTAACATAAACAACAATTAAGTCAACACAAAATCGTCCGTGCGGGTTACGAAAGTCTGAGCTACAAACCTGTCAAAAGACAGTTCACAACCGGTGTATCATCAAAAACATCGCCTCACTTTGTAATCTCTCAGTAGGGTCTTACACTGAATTTCTGGAAGAAAACTTCAAGGTATCTTCCAAGTGTGGATAGTGGAAGATGGAATACGCAAGATAATTATTTATGGAAAAGTCAAACCAAAGCTAATCGCGGACTATCGCGGAACTGGCCTTTTCACATAATATTAAATAGAAAAGTCGAACCTGTTAATCGCGGATACGTGGAACAGGTCTTTTCTAACCAGTGAAATAAAGAAACTCCATTAGGAGGTTTAGATCAGAATGGAAAAAATGGAGCCAGGCTCGGACAATGAACCTGACCTCTCAGTCAGAACATCTGTAGCGAAACACAGTTTAAGATTCAACACAACAATCATGTAATGAAAACAAGTGTTATAACCCATATATTTGAAACAACCCGAGGCTACCACGAAGCTGGCCAGTGTACTTAATCACTTAAGCGAACGTGAAAAATAATGAAATATCAGCGACGCCAGATCTTACTGCAAGATAAAATCAAACAAACAAAAACCACAACAATCAAACATTAGTCCAAAACTAGGAAGGTAAAAGATAGACAAACCAACCTGTTGAATGTGGATTAAGCTGGGTCTAAATCAAAACTCTAGTTGCACGAATGAAAAACTTGGAGACTTAGAGACTGACTGACTTGGAGACGAACCAGGAGACTGACCCGGAGACTTGGCAAAGTGACTACAAAAGAGGGCACACGGTCCTTAAATTTCTGTAAGGTCGAGTGGTGCGGGGATTATAATGGAGGGTCTTTTATACCTTCAAAAATACGGCATCGGTGGCCCAGAATTTGGAATAAAAGAAGAATTTGTAACAGGAAAGGGAAGGCAGCTATTCCATGCCCGTGCCATCAGCAGGGAGGCTTGTTGTCTACAGCTCGGCCAACTGACCGGCGCTAACTGGAACCGATCCTTCACACGGGAAAGGAGACTACTGCACCCCACGACCGCACTAAGACCCAGCACCAACGAACTATTGACTGAACTAAAAACATTCTCATCTTTTCAGACCCAGCACCAACGAACTATTGACTGAACTAAAAACATTCTCATCTTTTCAACTTCAAAACTTACAAAGACCATTTCACCAACAGTCTGACTAAAGCTGAACGTAGACTAAAAGAAATATATATATATAAAAAGGGGGGGGGGGGGGGGATCGGTAACCCGATGTACTTTAATAAAAGGACTTTTCTCCACACATTGATGCTTTCCTATTAAGGTACCCTAGCTACCACAAAGACCTGCTTCTTGACTACTATTCCTTTACATGCCCATAGATGCACCCGTTCATGACCGTGCCTGTTCATTTTATACTTCTTTCCGATTAGCCGCTAAGATTTACCCATCAACGTTTCTACTGCACTACATGTCCACAGATATATCCGTTTATCAGTGTGCCTACTCAGTTTAATTCTTCTTTTCCGGCATAACTTCATGCACACTTACCTTTGAACTCATCTACTGGGCTACATACATACACACGTACCCGAAAATAAATCTGCCTGATTATCTTCATGCTTCTCTTTCGTCTAACCACAACATTTCTACATATCCACTGATGTACTATAGGTTTATCAGTATATCTGTTCAGTTGATTTGTTCCTCTTCGGCATATCCAGCACAATGACCTTACCTGTTTATCACTATACCTGTTTCTTCTTTTTCGGCATAACCTGCACAGTGACCTTTCAGCTCATCTACCGACAGATCCACCCGAAAATAAATTTACCTGTTTACTCTCATGCTTCTCTTTCGTCTAACCATAAAGACCTACCTGTCATCACAACTACTTCTATACCTGCCCATAGATGTACCCGTTCATGAATCTACGTGTTCATTTTCATACTTTCATTTCGATTAACCGTTACGATCTACCCGTCAACGTTTCTACTGTTCTACACGTCAACAGGTGTACCTGTTCATCACTATACCTGTTCAGTTTATTTCTCATTTTTCGGCATGACCTGCACAATGACCTTTCAGCTCATCTGCTGGGGTACCTACCCACAGATCCACCGGAAAATAAATTTGCCTGTTTACATTCCTGCTTCTCTTTCGTCTAAACACAAAGGCATACCTGTCACCACAACTACTTGTGTACATGCCAATAGATGTACCCTTTCATAATTCTACCTGTTCATTTTTATACTTTTATTCCGATTAACCGCTAAGATCTACCCGTCAACATTTATAATGCTCTACATGTCCACAGATGTACCTGTTGATCAGTATACCTGTTCAGTTTATTTGTTGCTTTTCGGCATAACATGCACAATGACCTTTCGACTCATCTACTGGGGTACGTACACACAGATCTACCCGAAATTATTTTTACCTGTTTATCTTCTTGCTTCTCTTTTGTCTAACCACAAAGACCTACCGGTCACCACAACTACTTGTGTACATGCCCACAGATCTACCTGTTCATTACCCTACCTGTTCATTTTGATTATTTCATTCCGACAAACCGTTTGTACTTACCTGTCCTCTCACCTGTTGTTCTAAATATTCGCAGATTTACCCTTTCATCAACCAACCGGTTCCATTTGTGTGTTTTTCAACTGGCTTTACATGCACACTTATCTGTCAACTCATCTGCTGGTCTGCGTACCGACAGACCCGCCCGAAAATGAATGTCTCTGTTAATTTTGATGCTTCTGGCTATAACCACAAAGACCCACCTGCCGATTCAACTGTACATATCTATAGATGCACCCATTCAAAAACTCTCCCCGTTCATTTTTATGTATCCATTCCGAATTACCTCCACGATCTACCAGTCCACCCAACTGCTGCTCTACATACATACAGATCTACCCGGAAATAAATACGTCTTTATCATGATTCTTTCCTTCTGGCTAACCACGAAGACCTACCAGTAGACTAAACTTCTTCACGTGGCCATAAATGCATCCGCTCTTCAACATACCCGTTTATTTTGATACTTTAATTTCGACTAACCGCTAATATTTACCTGCCCACTCAGCTCTTGTTCTACATATCCACGAATCTACGCATTTATTATCCCACCTGTTCAGTATATTATTTTCCTTCCGGCTTAACATGCACACTTATCTGTCATCTGCTGGTCTACTATACCACAGACCCACCCGAAAATTAATCTACCTATTCATCTTGGTGCTATTCCCTTCCGGCTAACCACGGAGGTAGTTTTTCAACGCCCAGTCAATGAGGACGGTTACATCAAGGTCAGTGATCAGGAAGACTTAGTTACCCGGCTCATACATATACCTGTTCATTAACCTACCTGTTCCTTTTGATGCTTTCATTCCAGATAACCGCAAAGATCTACCTATCCACTCACCTAATATTTTACATCTAATTTACCTTAGTATGTCCATGCTTACTTTACAGCTAACAACGTAAGCCAACCTGATTTTCACTCACCTATTTGCGACGTACACAAGTCTATCCGTTCATAAATCTTCATAATTATTCATGATTTCCGTCCAACTTGATATGTAAACTTACCTGTCCGCTTACAGACCCGTCTATATACCCACCGATCATGTTCATCTTGATCCTTTCTTTTCGGTTAACCACGAAATTTACCTCTACACTCACCTCCTAGTCCGAAGATACTATTACCTTAGTGGACATGTATGTGGACAGATGAGAAGATTGCACAGGTGTGTTAATCAACTAAACTATTTGTGGGTAGGGAGAGGCATAACTGTGCCGATATGTTTGCAGTGAGCCGTGAAGAATAGCAAGAAAATGCTTGTGTGGATAAACGGGTTGTTTTGTGACTAACACCTGAGTGTACAGGCATGCGGCTAGCTCGTTATATATTTTTCACACATTAAGTGACGGGTAGGTCTGTGGTTTAGGAGACAATAGCCTGAATGGGCATGTATGTGGTGCACAGTTGTATTTAATGAACGGGCAACTTTGTCGGTCTGGAAACCATACAGGTAGACGCGTCGAAAGACTGTTACATGCTATTGAACGTTACGGTTTCCGAGCTGGTGCGATATGGCCATCTGAGCTGGTGCGCCACTGCCAATCATTGGGGTTTGTAGGTAGGTAGTCCAATAGCTTTGTGGTTTCCTGTCTAATCATTTGGAAAGAATAATAATTTATTTGATTTTTTTCATCGACAAGAAAGGTAGATCAATTATCATTCATATGTGTGAATAAGATAGGTGCTCATATATAGCCATGGTGGTAGAATAAAACACATTAATGTAGATGCATAATAGTAGCTGGTAGATCTGTAGTTAGGTGGGCAAGCCTCTGTGTCATCAATGTTTACTACGTTCAATTTTGCATTAGATCTAGCCATCAGATCTATCTGTATGATTACAGACTCGACTAAATGAGTTTTAGTAGACTCGATGTGCTGTCTTGAAAATGAAAAATATTTATATTCTGCCAATGTAGGCGCAGGTACGTTTACGATATAATTTCTGATGCAGCTGTGACCAGCAATAAACTGAAGCAACAAATCAAACAGGCTGCACAGACAACAACACTATCACAAAAATGCGATCATCTGCGTAAGTTTGAAACTTTGGGTTCAGACGATCGCAGAACTTTGCAACTTGTCGCAGATCTTCGCAAGTCGGTCTGGTGGGATGAAACCGAACGATAAATAAATCAACGAGGATGTGCAGTGAATAGATTAACTTTCCATCTTTCATCTCTTGTCATTATTATGTTTTTATGTGCTGCTGTTATTTAATGCCAGCCTGTTTCCTGACGTATACGACAACGGAATTCGAGGCAGAAATTTCCGACATTGATTGCGTCTTTTACGACTATGCAACACGGAAAGGTATGGTCAAACCGCACGTAAATAAATCAATCCAGTACATGAAACTGATAGGAAATCAACCTCTCTTTCATATGGTATGGTTAATTTTTACTTTTGTGTTGTATATATTCACCAGTTAGACAATTCATGACGGTACCCTCTGTTGAGAACTTTGCAACTTCCCAAAACTGGCTGTTTGTCGCAGAAGTTTGCAACACCGTCTGGTGTGGTCAGATTAAAGACAGAATAATCTGAACCATAGAAGCACCATTCATCTTTCTGGTGGTCCATTCGCTTAATATTCAGCGCCATAGTTATTTAGCAGTAATCCGGTTTCTGAAGCAAGTGACGACAAGAAGTTGCAGAAGTATGCAACTTTAGGGTCGAGTTTCAATTTTACGACGCCGTCACGCTGGTATTCATCACATTGCAGTGCAGTGTGTTTAAAATAAAAGCAAAGTTAACACACAAAGATACGTAACTCATAGGAAGTTTTCTCATATTTTACATGGTACTATTCTCTTTACATTCCAATCCATATTTAATTAAGCGGTAGGCCCTATAACAATAACACCATCCAAAAGGTAGTTTGCAATTTCGATTTTGGATGTTTGTCGCAGAAGTTTGCAACACGGTTTCGTGTGGTCAAAGTGAACGTGACATAATTTCCAGAATGTAAGGAACTGATAGAACAATCTTTCTTCTTTCACGTGGTACTACTCTTGAAATTTTTCGTGCTCTAGATATTTTACAATAAACAAGTTTCTGACACAAGTGGCTTCAAAAAGTTGCAGAAGTATGCAACTTTTCGGCTCGATTCTCAATCTTTTTGACGCTGTCGCAGAAGTTTGAAACACGTCGTGGTCTTGTCAAACTAAACAAAACGTAATGAAATGAGGGTACAGGATCGATAAAAAAATCTTTCATCTGTTACATGGTGTGGTTGTTTTTAACATACGTGCTGTGGGTTTTTAACGGTAACGTCGTTTCTGACCTAAGGGTAGGCGACGCGAAGTAATACATTTTGGGGAAAAGTTGCAAACTTCTGCGATCGTGTGAATCCACCATGAGTGTGTGTGTGTGTGTGTGTTCTGTAATCTGTGGTAATAATCGGCTGTTGGCTTGGCGATCTGAATCTGTGTGCCTGTTTGTACCACTAGCATCTCCCTCAACACAGCACACACTTCCTACTTCTGCACACTCAGTCTAGCGCCACGCGCCTGTAAGGCGACCCGCTACCGGTTTTGTGGTCTGTGTCCCCTGGAGCTTCATAGCGGACGATGCATGCTGATGTACTCGCTGTTTATTTACACAACAAAAATATCCGGTGCACGTCGGTGTCGAAGTTTGTGATGTAGGTTTCTGCCATAGTTAGCCTGCAGCTCTACACTCCTTCAAGAACTCTCTGTTCCTCCGCTGACACCCTGACCTTTGAAATTCCACACACCAGACTGTCAACCACCAATGAGATTAACTGGAATTCTCTGCCCCTGCCACTCCGCCATACATTAACTGTACCGACCTGCGGGTCAAACCTAAAGATACTGCAGCTGCCGAACGGAGGGGGAAGCACTGGTTAGGAAGTAAACATCACGCTTAACGTCCACAGAACCATAAGGCTTATTAGGGACGGGGAGAAGAGGGAGACTTTATACCTATCGCTACACTGTCACCACCAGAATGACTTCTGCATTAAGGTGGGCAGCGATGAGAGCCATTTTAATGTTTAAGTAGGAAGTGACGGACAAAGTCACAGGGCAGTGTCCACAAACCGCAACCTTTCTGAAGAGAAAGGAGAGCCGAAGTGGTATCGAACAGAGGTCCTTCCGTTTACCAGCCTAACGCCTAACCGCTAGGCCAAACCGGCTCATCGGAAGCACTGGTTGTATGTATGCAGGTTTATATACGTGCAATGCTTTTTTCTTCCCTCTCCCTCCTTCTTCTAGTTATGTGTAATATGTTAGTTTGTCTTTCTTCCCCCCTACACCCCCCCCCCCCCCCCCACCCAGTACTTACACTGCTTCCGCATCTTAAACCGTCTCGTTTGGCGCGTTACAAGCCTCTTTTTTCATTGTTATATAATGTTATATAAATAACTGCAGCGGTCATTATCACCGCAGGAGACAGCCGTTCCACAAGTGACATTCCTGGCTTCAAGTGCAAGCACTTAGCACTAGGACACATCTGAAGCAAAACGAACTATAGCATGATCTGTTCGGCTGACCGCGGACACAACCGACTCTTAGACCCCCTAGTTTTGTGTGAAAGCTTCCGGTGTACTATGTTTTCAAATCTACACCCCTTTTTCTGGAGACAGTGGTGCAATCACGCTGTGATTTTTTTTTTTTTTTTTTTTTTGGGGGGGGGGGGGGGATACAATTATAGCTATCGCTACACAGTGTTACTAGTAGAACATTTTGCGCTGCAATGGGCAGATATGTCAACTACTACAATGTTTCATGAAGTGTGAGGGGCACATTGTCACAAGACAATGCCCACCAGCCACAACTCTGAAGAGAAACGAGAGCCGACGCGGACTCTAACCGATGTCTGTCTGCTTACTTGCCTAGGTTTTACCGCTGGGCCAAACCAGTTCAGATGCTGTACGGGTGCAATGCACACTTGCATGTGCGTCCACAACAAAGTTTCATTGCAGGTCGCCTAACAAAACGGTACCCCAAATCCATTTTCAAACCTTCTTTAACACAATGTGGCGCTAAATGTTGTCTTACAAGAAAAACACATAAATTAGTAGAGTTTTTCCCCCGTAATAAAATACTTTACCCACGGGCGGCTTAGAAGACGACAAAAAGAACTTGTTTTGTCAAATTACGTCTCACCCCTCACCCGGTGGTTGTATGTTTTGTCTCGCCAGGAGCGCACCGATGAGAAAACAGGCCTGTGTTGGGTGCAGGTGTAACTCAAGGCTTGCTGTTGTCGCCTAGCTGACACCCAAACAGACGCGAGAGAGTAAAACGGCTTGTTTGTTCGCACCCACAGACAAGGCCTTTTTAATGGAGTTCAGCCAAGCGTGTTTTGTCAGTCTCAACAATTAAGCAGGCTAATGCCAACGGACTAAACGTTTCGGGGGACGGGGGGGGGGGGGGGGGGGGGGAGCAATTTTAAGACAAAATAATGTGGGGATAGCAGCGCTGTTGCGGCTTCATCCTATAACTCTGTGTGTGTGTGTGTGTGTGTGTGTGTGTGTGTGTGTGTGTGTTGGCGTGCGTGCGTGTGAGCGAGCGTGCGTGCGTGCGTGCGTGCGTGCGTGCGTGCGTGCGTGCGTGCGTGCGTGCGTGCGTGTGTGTGTGTGTGTGTGTGTGTTGTCTAAATAAAAAGAATACAAAAATGCGGACTAAAAAAGATTCAAACAATAATTGTTGATTCATACAAATGCGTGTAGGGAGAGAATTCCTAATGAAATCTGAACGATTGGCAGTGCCACTGACGAATAACAGGAATCAGAACGTAAACCGTTGCTCCAAATCCTAGACCAGCGACAGTCATGGTGACTGTACCGACACACTGTCGTGGTAAGTGGACACAATCATGACTCCATACAAGCTATACATGTAACTGTCTGCAGTATGCAACGAGGTTTGCGATGTGCCGGAAACCTCTGGATGGCACAGCCATTTCCTGAATCTCATCCGACTGACGCCATCAAACAAGACTGCTCCCAGGAAAAGCCTCTTGGTTTGTGTTAAAGACAGTCATCGACAACTAGGTTTTCACTGCAAACTGTCGTCAACAGCTAGGTTTCCCTGCAAACTGTCAACAGCTAGGTTTCCTTGCAAACTGTCGTCAACAGCTAGGGTTCCCTGCAAACTGTCAACAGCTAGGGTTCTCTGTTTGTCTGCACACTGTCCTCAACAGCTAGGTTTGTCTGCACACTGTCGTCAACAGCTAGGTTTGTCTGCACACTGTCGTCAACAGCTAGGTTTCCCTGAAAACTGTCAAAAGCTAGGTTGCCCTGCAAACTGCTGTCAACAGCTAGGTTTCTCCGCACACGGTCGTCAACAGCTAAGGTTCCCTGCAAACTGTCGTCAACAGCTAGGGTTCCCTGCAAACTGCCGTCAACAGCTAGGGTTCCCTGCAAACTGTCGTCAACAGCTAGGTTTCCCTGAAAACTGTCAACAACCAGGTTGCCCTGCAAACTGCTGTCAACAGCTAAGTTTCTCCGCACACTGTCGTCAACAGCTAGGGTTCCCGGCAAACTGCAGCCCCACTTCCCCCACCACCCCCACCTCCCCACCCCCTTGTTTGTGCCAAATGCATAGAGCAGTACCGTCCTAGCCATGGAAGTTCGCTCGACAAAAGCCACTAATTATTATCATTATTAACAAACACACTATCTCTGTCGCCGAGCTTGCTCTAAATGGAAAGTATGAATTAATGCAACCCGGGGGCACTTTCTGGAAGCTGTGACCTCGGTGGAGTCTATATCTACCTTGAATACACTCGCCAGGTGATCGTTATCGTCGGGAATTCCTGTCTGTGTTGCGTCCCTTGTTAGACGCGTGGCTATTAACTCCCTTTGTTCCTTGGCTCCAGCATGAAATTAGGATCCAAATAATGAATTACTCAGACTGCAGGCAAGACCAACAGAAAATCAATCAAGCAATCACAGATGATTCCATCAAAGGAATGAGTAATACATCCAAAAAAAAGTCATACGTGCATAAATTACCGACCGAAGGCATAATAAAGTGTGTCAATCAACGATAAACTTAGCCTCCCATTGCAGGCAGAAGGTCGAACACCGGAGATTGTGGCTAATGAGAAGTGGGGCAAGGTGAAGGCGATAAGTGCGTCAGCCGCACGAAGTTAGAGACACGTAGTTTCCAGCAGTCACAGGCAAAAGGGCCAAAGATTACGAGTGCGGTATCCGTGAACTGTTTTCTCTCAGTCTCTCAGTGGGAGTGCGGAAAGCAAGACGGCCCGAGCTCTCAAAAGCGCTAATTAAGATGTCAGTGATACCACAGGAAAGGGGGACAAAACACGCCGCTCTGTTAGTTTTAAAGGGGGGACAAAACACACCGCTCTGTTAGTTTTATAAAGAGGACAAAACACGCGGCTGTTAGTTTTAAAAGGGTGAAAAAAACACGCGGCTGTTAGTTTTATGTTATGGTCCTCCGACACGGCACCTAGAATGCCGAAATGAAGGACCTTTTACACATAACACAGAGTTTTCATTGGTTCCTCTGTTAGACCTGGAATAGGTCAGAGTGTAGCTTTCCGAGCTTAGCCTGTTGCCTGGAATTGTGCACTTTCTGTATCTACGTCTTCTGGGGTCATTTTACTTCACATTTTTCCGGTGCCACGATTCAAATGAGTTGTTTGTCCTGACACCTTCCTCCACGTTGCCCTGATATAACCACCAGGTTAACTGGGCGTTAAAAACCTATTTCTTTCTTGCTTACTCTTCCGCCATGTTGTAAAAGTGATTCCAGAGTTTCCTGGAACACTTGCTGGAAGTGCAGTCCGCTGAAATGAGGTGCTTTCTGCCAAACGAGACATCCAAATTCCGCCATACGAGACACCCAAATTCCGCTATACGAGACATCCAAATTCCGCCAAACGAGACACACAAATTCCGCCATACGAGACACCCAAATTCCGCAGTACTGACATCCAAATTCCGCCATACGAGACACCCAAATTCCGACATACGAGACGCCCAAATTCCGCCATACAAGACATCCAAATTCCGCAGTACGAGACATCCAAATTCAGCAGTATGAGACATCCAAATTCAGCAGTACGAGACACCCAAATTCCGCCATACGAGACATCCAAATTCCGCCATACGAGACATCCAAATTCCGCCATACAAGACATCCAGTTCTGCAAAACAACCAAATACCGCAACGAGACATCCAAATTCTACCAAACGACACTGTGCATTACAGCACCTGTCGGTCCCCCTAAGACGCTATGTTTTCCGCCCGAGAACAAATTAAAAGTCTACTAGTCTGATTTGCACTATAGTTACTAACCAAGCCCAGGATACAGAGAACCTACTAACTGAGGGGCATGGGTATTTGGAGCTCACTCTACAGCCAATGAAAACCGGCGTTGCAAAGGAAGTCTTATCTCTGTGGTTGGCATCAACTTTGCACACCCTCCCATACGCTCCGCTCTGCTTCTGATAAGCTCAACTTCCAAATTCCTCAAACCAGACCTTCCGCTGTTGGGAACCAGCACCTTTTCTCTCTTTGGCCCCTCTGAATTTGGCTGGGTGTAAAACACCGAGTTACTTACGTACTTACCCCTCTATGTGGAATAACCTTCCCTTCCTCTCCGACAGAAACCCTCTCTGAACACCTTCACATCTAACCTCAAAACATTTCTGTTTCCAAAACAACAGACCTGCCATGTTATCCGCTCTGCCTGAAGCCCATGTTTGTTATAACTGTGTTTAAGTTGGCTGCAAATTAAGTTCTGTATAGTCAATATACTCGTGCGTGCGGGTGCCTGTGTGTGTGCGTGTGTGTGTGTGTGTGTGTGTGCGTGCGTGCGTGCGTGCGTGCGTGCGTGCGTGCGTGCGTGCGTGCGTGCGTGCGTGCGTGTGTGTGTGTGTGTGTGTGTGTGTACGCTTAGAATAGCCTCTCCGGACAAGATGTTGCGCTGTATAGCCTAAATACTCTAATATTATTATTGTTGTTGACAGAGGAAGACGGCGGCGATGGTCCCGCTGTTCCTGTGAGCAGAGGCGCGGGGAGAGATGACCCGAGGCCCTGGCCCTCACAGCCCCAGCCAGGGGAGCTAACCCCGACAGTACTGAGACTATCGCCACGCTATCGGTGGGATGAGACTGGAGGCGTTGCAACCTAGCCTGTCTAGCGTTGCAACCTAGCCTGTTTTTCGGGACCCTTCTGTCCTTTCACTCTTTTCACTTGGCCTTTTTCCCACTCGCAGACCTTCCGATGTCGGCAATATATGGGCAGCAAACAGCCAGTTGTACTCTCTCTCTCTCTCTCTCTCTCTCTCTCTCTCTCTCTCTCTCTCTCTCTCTCTCTCTCTCTCTCTGAGGTGACTCATACGACTGACGGGATGTTGAAAAAGAAATTAAAGAAACTAAGGGAGATAAACAGAGCTCGAAGACGTCACATTAACTCAGCAACTAAAACCTGAATTACCGACAATTACTCTCAACTGCCATACGAGCTGATTGAAGGTACACAGACCATACCAAAGGTGCAACCTCAAAGAACTACTCTCTCTCTCTCTCTCTCTCTCTCTCTCTCTCTCTCTCTCTCTCTCTCTCTCTCTCTCTCTCTCTCTCTTAGCATCTCTTAGCAAGGACTAGTTGTTAGACAGGTTTTTGACTGAACCTAAACTACAATCCTTGTAAAATAAAGTTTTCGAGTTCGAGCTCTCTCTCTCTCTCTCTCTCTCTCTCTCTCTCTCTCTCTCTCTCTCTCTCTCTCTCTCGCACTCCCCTCTTCCCAAGATTACTGTCTTTAAACAAGTAGGATTGGGTGAACAATTTAAGAGCTAAGAAACGTATTTTTTACATATTTCCAAATCGCGTTATCCAGGTCACCACCTGAGTGAAGTTTTAAAGAAATGGGATGGGGAGATTCTGGAAACTATTTGATTAAGATTAGGCGTTTCGACACCAAAGCTGCAAGAGCTGCATTATCTTCAGAACGTTACATCTGCTGATATTCCAGACCTGGCTGACACGTCATGCACAAACTGAAGCTCGCTTTTTCGAAATGGTTCCAATCAGCTGAGGACGACGAGGGCGATAACGATGATCGAAATGGTGATGACGGTGACAAGGCTGATGACGAAGAGGACGATAACGATGATCGAAATGGTGATGACGGTGACAAGGCTGATGATGACGAGGACGATAACGATGATCGAAATGGTGATGACGATGACAAGGCTGATGACGACGGCAATGATGAATGGTAGGTTGCAAAGCGCCAACGAGTCAGCTATAATCCTGAACGTACTGGATGAAGAAAGGCGACAAGGGATGGTGGAGGGCAGGGAAAAGGGGATTGGGTTGGGGGGGGGGGGTGGGGGAGTCTGAAAGAGAGCAAAAGTAAGGAAGCAATCAAGTTTCCAGTTTTAAATGATCTCCCCTGTTCTCTGACCTCAGATTAGACATCTGCTGATTTACGTTTTGTTGTCTGCATACCAATGGCGGGTTTTCGTGGTCCCTTAATAACACATCTGCCTGTCTGTTGTGAGATTCTGAGTCAGCGATTTGTCAGCCCGCTCGTGTGTGTGTGTGTGTGTGTGTGTGTGTGTGTGTGTGTGTGTGTGTGTGTGTGTGTGTGTGTGTGTGTGTGTGTGTGTGAGTGTGTGTGTGTGTGTGTGTGTGCTGTGTGATGGGGTGGGGGGAAGGAGGCGGCAGCGCTTACCGAAAGCTTTTTGTAGCAAGGTTCGTTTTCTTTGCATTTGGACGTTGCAGTTTCTTAGCGCTTGGAAAGTTTCCTTGTCTGCCTTTTCCTTTGACATTCTACGCACACAGCCGGGCTGAGTCAGCCAGGTACACGCTGCAGCACCTGCAGAGGAAAGCACGTGTGCAGTGACAACAGATGTCTTGTCTCCGTCTGCCCCATCTTCCGGAAAGCAGACCAGCTGGGTTTAGTACTGAAACTCCAAGACACGCGCGATACAGGGCATTCCACTTCTGTAATGAGAACGAAGTAGTTTCTCCATACTATTATCTTAAGGCGTTTTAATCCTGATAACGTTACAAGACAGTGTCCATAAACAATTAATGAAACATTGAATGCCCGTCTTATTACACTGATAAGTCGTTCCGGTGGTGACAGTATGGTATAGTTCCCTGTCCCACGCCCACGCCCACCCCCATCCCCACTCCACCTCATTCATTCCGGGATCTAGGTCCCTGCCCAGTACTTCTTCGGAGGCAACTCGGTGCTAGACGCGTCCAGCAACATTTTTGCCCCACGAACCTTCCCGGTTGTTACGCAAATGGGTGTGGACAGTAAGATGGCTGAAACCGATCTTGCGTCAGCTGTTGTAAGACCACTTGAGCCCGACTGGCAAAAAAAAGAAAAAGCAGAAGCCATGGATGAGACAATCGTGGATCTGTCATGGCCCGTTAAGTCACCGTGTCAACGAGTGCCAGCAGACAACAGACGGGTCGACCCTAAAATAGACCCCACACCATGGGGGTCTCTCCAACACGACGCCGACCCGGGCCGGGCCGTGTCACGGATCCAGCCACCTCGCAACATACGATACTGAGCCGCTTCCGCGACGAACAATGACGAGTCGAGATACCGCAAGCACCTGTTAAGTCCAGAGATCTGATGTGAAACTATACCCAAATGTATCGCGACAAGGTCCAAAAGCGCGATCTGGCGGCAGCGCCACAAGGCCCAGAAACTCGATATGGCGTCTGCTGGCCGGACAATGCAGTAGCCAGGGAATACCTCTGATCTTGCCGTCAGTCCTATCGCAGCCCGTCGCTGACATTTCGCATTTTTTGCGAAACTTGCGTGGTGAACGGAGTTCTCGGCTGACAGGTTAATCCGGGTTGCAGGACCTGACGATGAGATTAACCGACTCCCTAAATCACACCGGGTGGCTGAATGCTGCCGACTATGCGAGTAATGCCAGTTTAACTGACTTCCTAAATCATCCAACCTGAAATGTATTGCCCTTCATTGTAGCAGTGACTCTAAATGCAGTAAAAAAATAAAAACGGGCCAACAATCTTCCAAGCACCGAAAAAGCTGCAAAAACTCAAGCAAAACAAGATAAGTCTTTTTCTTCCATTTTTCATCGTTTTTAACCGTTTATCTTGTGTTTAAGTGTCGTTTTGTGGCTTGATAAAGCGCATTTCTCCGAAAATGTGCACACTGTGTGTCCGTATTAAAACAAATAAGCGTTTGCTTGAACCTTTTTGTGTTTGGCTCTGACTGCAGTACTTTAGAGCAGAAAAGCGTGAATTCATCACAAATAAACGTCTGTGTCACCTTTGGTTGTACTGAATAGTCACAAACCGCTGAATTCAGTTTCCTCTCTTGCAACAGACTGACCAATTCATTAGTAGGCACCTTTCTCCGAAAGACAGATCCTGGTTGGCCTTGAGCGGTCTGTAAGTCTGGCCATGACCCTAAGACAGATAACTACCTAGTTCACTGCGAGTATCCACACGAAAAGCGCTGTTAACAACACCTAACGCAAGGGAAAAGTAGAGAGAGGATTTGGAAAAATGAGGTTGAATGGCCCAAGATGGCAGAAATTAGGTAGGAAGGGATTTTGGGAATGTTGAAGACAACATTCTTCCAAACACTGGTTACAAAAACAACATAGTCCCACCAAAAGCAGATAGATGTCCTAGTTCTACATCTCATTAATTTTTGCACAGATTAATTCTCCTTTAAATGTCGTTTTGTAGCTTAATAAAGGGGGATGACGCTGAAAATTCGCATGCTGAGTTTTCTCCTAAAAAACGGAGTTCTTTTTAAATTTTTATGTGTTTGGATATCGAATCTCATATAACACTAAATCGCATTTGGGGTATGTGTGGAATACGGACATTGAGGTATGTGTTGAATGCGGACATTGAGGTATATGTGGAATGCGGACATTGAGGTATGTGTGAAAAGCGGATAATGAGGTATGTGTGGAATGCGGACATTGAGGTGTGTGTGGAATGGGGATATTGAGGTATGTGTTAACACTGAAATTGCGGTATGTGTGGAATGTGGATATTGGGGTATATGTGGAATGCGGACATTGGTGGTATGTGTGGAATGTGGACATTGAGGTATGTGTTAAAGACTGAAATTGCGGTATGTGTGGAATGCGAACATTGGGGAATGCGTGGACTGCAAGTGTTGGGGAGCATGGACTGCGTTGCATGGAAAGAGGTGACTCCAGCAATGTAGTAAGATTATGTCTCTGTGTGTCTGTGGGTCTCTCTCTCTCTCTCTCTCTCTCTCTCTCTCTCTCTCTCTCTCTCTCTCTCTCTCTCTCTCTGGTATAACCGTAATGGTTGACCGGGCGTAAAACACCAAGTAACTCTCTCTCTTTTAGATTTGTGTGTTTGTGTGTGTGTGTGTGTGTGTGTGTGTGTGTGTGTGTGTGTGTGTGTGTGTGTGTGTGTGTGTGTGTGTGTGTGTGTGTGTGTGTGCGTGCGTGTGTGGTATTTTCATGAAATATTTACCTTTGTTTCCCTCCTGGTCATTTTTTTCCCCCCTCAAATTTAATGTTTGCATATATGATTGTGGGTGTATGTGATGTGCTTTGATTTTGGTTAGGTGTGTATAATGCATCATCGCTTAGCTTCCAATCCTGTTAGCTGTGATCTTGTCTTATACGAAGAGAGTGAGATAGTCATTATTCTGTCGTTTTCTTTTATTCGTTAATATGTTTTTTTGTAACTCTCTCTCTCTCTCTCTCTCTCTCTCTCTCTCTCTCTCTCTCTCTCTCTCTCCGAAAAAAATAGATTGTATTGGTCTTTGCTTTATTATTGCTCTGTTCGTATGATGTGATGTTTTAGACAGAAATAGTTTGTTTTCTTTTTAAGTCGTTTTTTTTCTCTAGAGTACTTAAGTGAATTTTGTTTGATGTATTGAGTGTTGCTGTGTTTGTCATCAGGGACAGATTTGCAAAAAAGCCGACACGTGCTTAAATCTTTATCCCTGTGTAATAAAGTATTATCTTATCTTCTCTCTCTCTCTCTCTCTCTCTCTCTCTCTCTCTCTCTCTCTCTCTCTCTCTCTCTCTCTCTCTCTCTCCCCCCCCCCCCCCCCGCCCTGGTACAACCGTAATGGTTGACCGGCGTAAAACACAAGTAACTTACTCTCTCTCTCTCTCTCTCTCTCTCTCTCTCTCTCTCTCTCTCTCTCTCTCTCTCTCTCTCTCTCTCTCTCTCTCTCTCTCTCTCTCTCTTCCACACAGCCTTAACAGAACTGATCGACACCTGGCTATCTGAAATCAACATAAACAAATTGTGTGGGGCCTTGTTCATCGACTTTGCTAAAGCCTTTGACGTAATCAATCATGACCTACTTCTAAGAAAACTAACCCTCTACGGCCTATCAGCGAGCACCCTTAGTTTAATTTGCTCCTCCCTCAACAGCCGCCTGCAGAAGGTTTCACTGAAAGACAATCAATCGGATTTTAAGACAGTTTTATATGGAGTTCCCCAAGGATCTGTCCTAGGACCTCTCCTGTTCTCCATCTATATAAACGACCTACCTTTACATGTCCCTTCTGCAAAATGTGACATGTTAGCAGATGACACAACAATTCACACTTCTGGACAGGATGTACCTGCAATAACAACTGTTCTCCAGTCATGTCTCTCTGATGTTGTTGAATGGACACATCTAAATCATATGTCTCTTAACCCGTCAAAAACTAAGTACATGATTCTAACGACGCGTCAGAAGCGACAACTACTTCAGTCGCCGTCTGCGCACCTTTCTGTTGGTAACCAACAAATAACTGAGGTCAGTGATCACAAAGTGTTAGGTGTTACAATAGACCATAATCTGACCTGGGGCCCCCACATTCGTGACCTGTGCAAAACTACGGCTAAAAAAAGTCTACCAGTCAGCAAAAATTAAGCATTTTCTTAATTTTCATACAAGAAAAACGTTTTTCCAAGCACACATTCAGTCAGGTATAGATCATCCTTCAACTCTTTGGGACTCAGCAAGTGACTCTTTGCAAAAACCCTTGAAGTCACTACACAGGCGAGCAATCAAAATTGTTCTTCTAAAACGAACTAGCCTAACCGATAAAGACTACAAAGCGGCTCAAATTCTCCCGCTATCTTCTAGGTTAATGAGTAACAAAGGGCGTTTTGTGCACAAAATTGTATCGGGTAGGGCACCGATGTATCTATCAACAAAATTATTGATTAATCAAAGTTCGAGGAATTCATCAAGAAAGCTAAATGTGCCAATACCAAGGATAGATTTATTCAAGTCCAGCCTGGTTTATTCTGGTCCTGTTCTCTGGAACTCATTGCCCAGCGAATTGAGGCTTCCAGTCAGTCCTTCAGTGTTTAAAAAGCATCTTACGCTTCATATGTTGTCTCTCTTAGGTGTTACGTGAAACCATGATAATAGATATAATATATATCTCTGTCCATGTGCTGCTCCAACCTGTGTTGTGCTGCTTCAGGCAGCCCATATATTTTGTGTGTCTGTGCTCTATGTGCATGTAGTTTTCGATGACAAACATGTTCTTAATCTTATGTGCGTGCACGCGTGTATATATGTTTACCCTAGATCAAGCTATTTTTTATTTTATTTTTTATTTTTTTAAATGCTCATTATCTACTTGTTTCTCGGTTTACTGGTGTCCATTTCAACATGAATTGTATGAATGTACATGTACTCAACACACTGTAGCTCACTGTATCCTTAGTTAATAGTAGTTTCCCTCATGGGCGAGGGCTGGATGTAAAAAGACCTCGAGTCTTGTCCACTACCCTCGTAAAATAAAGTTTATTCATTCGTTCATTCATTCTCCCCGCCCTGGTATAACCGTAATGGTTAACTGGGCGTAAAACACCAAGTAACTCTCTCTCTCTCTCTCTCTCTCTCTCTCTCTCTCTCTCTCTCTCTCTCTCTCTCTCTCTCTCTCTCTCTCTCTCTCTCTGTGTAGTACGATTTTCTCGTTCAGATTTTCTGTAGTACGATGCTCCTACTGGCATGTCCACGTCTAAGATTCCGAGTAAGCAAGAAAACCCTGCCCTAGCAAACTTCTGTAACAGCGTTACCTGTGTTAGGAACTGTTGAAACAGGAGAGGCAGCACGCGGGTCTGTTCACAGATACAGAAACAAAATATTTGTAATCTCTGGCTTCTGTTTCGCAAGACCTTACCGTGGGGTGGGGAAAAGAAGATCAGAAAATGAGACAATAAAGTACGGAAAAAGACCATGAAAAGAGATGAATAAAATTTTAACCAAACAAAAAATTAATAAAAACATTAACTAGCCCCTTCTCCCTACTCCCCGTCTCCCCCCTTCCCGAAAATGTCGCAAAGTGTTTATAAACGTTTACGTCTAAAAAAAAAAAATTTAAACAAATCTGCGTTTTACGCCCCTCTCTTAACGACCCCGCTGCCCTTCCACATGACATGCGATAACACACGTCGCCTCCCTTGTTACGTCTGCACGGAAGCCAAAAGAAACGCAACACCACTTGTCTGCTCTGACTTTTTCCTCCATTCTTTTTCTCTTTTTCCGACCCAGGGTACATGTCGCCGGTGTATTCCACCCCTGTACCGCCAGCCTCTGCCATCCCGCCTTTTCGCCACCTCAAAACAGGACCAGTTGTCTGGGAAGTGGAATCGAGTGCATGTTTTCCTCAACTGCTAACATAATTAGCGCTGGCAAAGCGACAACTTTCCAGTAACCCAAACATACGATAGCATTCAAGCAGGGATCGCTTCTTCTTCCTTTTTTTTTTTTTTTTTTTCTCCTTTTTTTCTTCTTTTTTTCTCCTTTTTTTCTTTTTCTTTCTTCTTCTTCTTCTTCGTCGTCGTCATCGTCGTCGTCTTCTTCTTCTTCTTTTATTTTTTTCTCTCCGTACCAATGTTCCGCCAACCCAACTTTGCTGACTGGTGGAATGGTTTGATCTGACCGCCATGTGGTAGTGTGCTGACCGGTGGTATGGTTTGATCTGACCGCCATGTGGTACTGTGCTGACTGACAGAAGGCAGGGTGATCTGGATCGGACTCCAGCGTTCAAGTGACTGTAAGTTACTTCATTTTGTCCCCCGTGTTCACAGAACGCGTGCCGTGTTGACTTTGAAGGCTTTGGTGAGAAAACACCAGCCATTCGCTCTGCTGCTCTG
Organism: Alviniconcha strummeri; assembly: GCA_963584105.1. Lineage (NCBI taxonomy): Eukaryota > Metazoa > Mollusca > Gastropoda > Provannidae > Alviniconcha > Alviniconcha strummeri. Next base: position 1,809,180 of record OY757549.1, read on the forward strand.
CTTTAGCTTGTGGGCTGAATCAACGAACAATGGATTAATTAGCGCTCGCCGGTAAAAAACGTCACACCAACACAACAAAGACCTGACTCGCCTACGGTAAGTCTCACATGGCTTGCGAGTAAATGCAAAGTACATAAGCTCCACCAGAGGTACATCCTCAAAAAAGGAACACACACACACACACACACACACACACACACACACACACACACACACACACACACACACACACACACACACACACACACACACCGCCCTGTTGTATGTATATATATATACAACATTTCAGACACTCTCGACAGTGAGCCGGTTTTGGCCTAGCGGTAAGGCGTTAGGCTGGTAAGCAGAGGGACTTCGGTTCGAGTTTGCTTCGGCTCTCCTTTCTCTTCAAAAGTTGCGGTCTGTAGACACTGTCTTGTGACTTTGTCCAACACAATTATGAAACATTAAAATGGCTCCCATCGCTGCCCACCTTAATGCAGAAGTCATTCTGGTGGTGACAGTGTAGCGATAGGTATAATTATAATCTCCCTCTCCCCCCACCTCCATTTCCCCCCCCCCCCCTTTCTCCCTGTCCCTAATAAGCCTTATGGTTTCTGTGGACGTTAAGCACCATGTTTACTTACTTACACACTCGACAATCGGCGACACAGGTGTACAGTCAAAAGACCAATTGTGGGCTAAACAAGGAAGCCGCTCTTCGGGCGCTTGGGCGCGGAATATTATTTGTGGAATTCTGATTGGCTGAAACTGCATGGTTGATTGGCAGCCCGAAAGGCGCTATTCATATAAACTATAACGGGACGAGATTGTCCCTGATACGTCAGCCCGACGTCTGAGGACATTAAAGTCTCACATCACCGGAGAGAGAGAAAGCTCGCGCACTATCTTGTCTACAACCGAAAGATAAGTCACTTTATTTCTTCTTCCTTTTTGTCTTTTCTTTGTGTGTGTTTGGATTTGGGCGTTTTGTTCGGATTTTTGTTGTTGTTGCTGTTTTCGCTGCTGCTGCTGCTG
>OY757549.1:1816211-1848745 GCA_963584105.1 Alviniconcha strummeri
GAATGTTTCTAATAGTAGTGTATATAGAAGCCCCTCATCCCTTTGTGCGAGGACAAAATGCGCAGCAGCAAAAAAAGTCAGGTTGGATGCCTGTGGATGAGAGGCGTAAGAGAGGGTTGGTTTAAAGAGTGTAAAATCGATACGGTTAAAGTAATGTCGGGTGCCTGTGGTAACAGTCGCGAGTGGAAGGTCATAACAGTTTGTTGGGGGTGTGATAAGCTGGTGGCTGGCTGTTTTTATTCTCTGCCCGTTCCTTTTATCTCCCTTTTCCTCCCTCCCTCCCCCTACCCGTAGTTTTTTCCCTACCTTTAGGTGTGAGTGAGTGAGTGTAAGAAAAAATCGAGCTTTATCAAAAACTAGCTCATCATTTATGATACACCGCACATAATTCGCTTGAGCACAGTTTCACACACCACAACGACAGGCAAGAACAGTAGTGAAAACTTCAACAGATAATCACTTCAGTTCTTGTCACTCACATCAACTGCTCAGGTCGAGCAAAACCAGACTTATCAGCACTTGGTGGGCATTTTATTTCACGATGTCGGGGTACGACTAAAGGGGCTGATCACTTTGGCGATTGCTTCGTACGGGTCAGACCAGTTAATCGGCTCTTTTCTTGCAAATATTGAACCTTCGTACGGCTTATCCACGTACTTTCCTTTTCTTTGGCCTTTTACTGCGCCATAATACTGACTACTCGACGCTCGCTCTGCACTCTACAACTCTACCATTTACAAGATGGCGACCACGGCGTATGCTTCCAACATGGCGGCGTAGCGACAAACGATGACGTCAGCGCACGGAGCCGATTTCTTTTCCCTATCAAAGTGAATAATTGTTGACAATTTCAAAGATGGCTAGAAAGGAGGTGCGGTAGATCTGCCAGGAAGAAGAGAATAGTTCTATAGCTGCCATTGTGAAGCTCTCAGTTCTCATCTCGAGCTGAGGCGACGGAAAAAAGCTCCAACCACCATCCCCACGTCAACGACGAAGACACAACCAGCAGTTCTTGCAGCCACACTGCTGAACCCAGTACCAGCAGTACTCATTCCTGCCGAGAACCACCAGAGACTGGAATGACCTGCCCCAGGAAGTCATTGATGCCAAGACCATCGACACATTTGTGTCTAGGGCCTCCAGACTGCAGTAATCCAAAAGGTTTTGTTTTTGTTTTTTTCGCTGCTGACCCTCCATAAACTGACAAAATAATCAACACGATGATTGTTGTCGCTTCACAGGAAGAAGGAAAAAAAAGTATTTATATATAAATAGATTTCACACACACACAAACACACACACACACACACACACACACACACACACACACACACACACACACACACACATCCCAGTCTAACGGAAAACGGTCTGTATGACAAGTTTCCTAGCCTACCCCAGCCGACCTGAAAATGGTCTGTATGACAGGTTTCCCTACCCATACCCCAGTCGAAATGAAAATGGTCTGTATGACAGGTTTCGCCACCCCTAGCCCAGTCGAACAGAAAAGTCACACAATCTGAGCAGAATGGAAATCCGATACTGTTTTTGACCGATACAAAAATTCACCCTTAAGCTTGATTGGAAGGGATGGCAGCTCTGCCTGACTGCCCTGCACCAGTTCAGTTGACGTTAAAGGGAACCACCATACTGGCCCTACTGTACTTCGTTACCGCACAAAAACACCCTCACTTCAATGCGACGATGATGATGTGGGGCTTGATGTCCTCATATGTCGGGCTGACATATGAAGGACACGAAATAATGCTCTCCTAGATGCCCCTTTGACACATGGGTGTGACAAGCCCCCCCCCCCTTTTTATGTAGTCTCGGTGCTTTGCATAGGGCTGTGTATAACCCATACCGAGACATTCCACAGGCCTGAGATCAGTGTGAGCAAAACACAGTGCTGTGTACCCTGAAGGAATAATAATAACACATACCTTTTCTATAGCGCTATTCCCCGCTGAGCAAGCTCACCGTACTTGTTCACATACATGCACATAATATATACATATATCTCTTCTTTTTTTTTGATTCGGTGGGAGCTTTATGGCCCCAATTATCTCAAGTGTTATACGATGATTTTATCGCTGGCGAGGTAGTCGAAGAAGTAAAATCATTCAAATTTCTTGGCACTACCATCTCCTCAGACCTAAAATGGGACGAGAATTTTAGCTCCGCCATCAAGAAAGCCCACCAGCGACTTTTCTTCCTGAGACAGCTAAAGAAATTCAAAGTCAGTCATTCTATACTCACTCAGTTCTACCGCGCTGCAATTGAGAGCATTCTGACATTTTCCATCATTGTCTGGTACAGCAGCGCGTATCAGAAAGACAAAGATCATCTAGAGAGGATATTTCGAACAGCCTCTAAAATCATAGGCAGTGACATGAAACCAATTGCCTCCATTCACTCCCTGCGATCAGACCGCAAAGTGATGGCCATAGTTCAGGACGCATCGCATCCAGCCAACCACCTCTTCCAGCCCCTTCCCTCTGGATGCAGATATAGGGCCATGAGGGCTAGAACCTCTAGTTTTCAGAACAGTGTTTACCCTCAAGCAATACGCTCTTTTAGCAAGTATCAGTGTGTTAGCGACAGTCAAAGTTCCAAACTGTGACCAGTCTTTCATTTGACCTTATTTTACTTTATAATCTTGTTATTATTTATTCCCAGTGCGCGTTGCTCTGGCACATTCATGGGGAGAAAGAGAGGGAGAGAGAGAGTGTATAATATATGCATGTGCACATGGTCGAGCGTGCGCACATGTGTGTGGTGTAGAAGTATGCGTGTGAATGTGTTTGTTAAACTTTGATTAGTTTTAACTTGCTTGTTTTATATGTAGGACTTTTTTCTTTTTTATTCTTTTGTATTATCGTGTAGTTTCAACATTATCTACAAGTATGTATGTGCGGAGGGGGAAGGGGTGAGGCATGCGTGCAGGTGCATGAGTGAGTGAGTGAGTGTGTGTGTGTGTGTGTGTGTGTGTGTGTGTGTGTGTGTGTGTGTGTGTGTGTGTGTGTGTGTTGATGTTCACTTGTCCGTGGCAGCGCGCGCGCCCGCGTGTGTATTGTCTTGTGTTTATTATCCCCGCCTTAGTCAGTGCTAAACTGAAATTCTGTATTGCTTTGAGTAGACTACGAGGATACTGTTGGCCGTAGGTCTGTAAGCTGTGTGAAATATGACTATAGATATAGATACTGAGTGAAAATGTGGTTTGGCACTCACACAGACACACACACACACACACACACACACACACACACACACACACACACACACACACACAGTGTTTCCTTTGTTTCGTTACACTTTGTCCCCACCCGCCACCGAGTCCAACACGGGGATGCACACAGGCGGAACTCCAGCAAGTGTGAATCAGGGCTGAAAACGTAATATATTCAGGAAATAAAGAAACAAAACGTTTAGTTTTATCCCCGATTTAACCCTAAGCCGCTGCCTTCTAATCAAAGTTAGGGCAAAGTACGACCAGCCGATTGATTGGGTCGGGCCAACCCAACCACACGTCTAGGAGAAGTCCAGGCCAAAAAGCGTGTTGGATCCAAAAGACTGTAACCTGCTGGGGACCTCAGCCCCAAGGATCCCATCCTCCTCCGACACGGGACTCAGCGCACAGCAAACGCGCTGGGTCTGAAGCGGACCGCAGACAGCGAGAGAAGTACTATATAAAGAAGAGCTTTGATGCAGGCGGATTGTCATACAGAGTCCAGGCGAGGTCAAGAGGAGGGAGGTGAGCAGGGAGTTGGTGCTGGGCTTGAGAGTTGGACTTCTTTTGCTTCAGTTGTTTCCCAACGGCGGAGCTACGGACACTGTCTTTGTAACTGTTCTGCATAGCAGGTGGGACAACAATTGCGTGGTGCGGTGGTCGCTGAACAATGCCGGACGGACACTGCCTTAGCATTTTGTTGTTCTGTCGGCGGTCCACGGGAGCCTTGGTCTTCTGTTTCTAGGTTTCACTCTTCTGTCCCCCTTTTCCCAATCGTCCCCGTCCCTAATAGGCCTACTCGCCTCCGTGGACATTAAGCAACAAAGTCTCTCTCGCAGGCAGATATAGGAGTATTGCCAGCTACACAAACATCAGCTGCAAGAGGGGACCTCTAGTGTACACTGATGGCTCGGTCATCAAAGACCAGTCAGGGTGGGTCTTCACTGTCAAACAAGGCGCGACTACCATCCATGAATACAGTGCAGCCTATACGGTCTCAAGCTCCATCTTGACAATGGAGGTGGAAGCAGTCACACCTGCCCTCCGCTGGATTGCCTGAAGAGGTGACAGTCGGACCACACGTGCAATCGTCCTCACAGATTCAATGAGTTTGCTACAAAAAATAGAATGGGAAGCGCAGACTGGAATGTGGCAATGGTCGACACCCACCTTCGAAAATTCCTGTGGGTGCACTGCCCTGGACATACCGGAGTGAAGGGAAACGACCGAGTGGATAAATTGGCGGCCATAGCAACACTCACAAGTGGCCTGCTTCTCGGAAGATCTGGAAAGTTGAGGAGCTTGAGCCACCACCTGCGGGCACAATCGATCGCCTGGAGTAGAGAAGCGTGGAAAGAGAAAGTGCTCGACAGAATTCTTTGAAACGACGAGAGAGGGCCATCGTCGGTCAGACGAACATTGGAACCGTTTCAAAGGAAACTGGAAAAAAGAATCTGAGAGATGGGATGGAGCGCATATGGGGTTTTCCGAGCGCATAGATACCATCTTCAGCTAATCTGAACAGAAGCGAATTGCTTCGAGAAATTGAAAGTTGCTTTTCAAGGGTAACTTGATAACTTTCAACTTTACCCATTCACACTAGTTTAGTTAGCCTTAATAATATCATGTCAGTGTGGCATATTGCAAGAAAGCAGTCTGATTTTCTATCAGATTCCGCAGACTTATACCTACTGCACTAACTCAGAATCTATGTGACGGTTTAATGTGCTACACTGTACCTTTTTCACGATTAAGTTCAACTGCACAATTGACATGTGTAACTTATGTTTCATACAGTGTTTCAGCATTTAGCACACCTATTACATGACATTGCCTTGCCCCCCAAAAAAAATAAAATAAATAAATATATATATAAAAAATCAAACAAATCAACAACAACAACAACAACAACAACAAAAGCAGAGGCAGGAAAACAACAAAGCCCAACCAAAAACAGATAAGTGATTAATTTTTCATCGTTTTTCTCCGTTCAAATGTTGTTTAAGAGTCGTTGCGTAGCTCCATAAAGGGGATTATCCTGAAAAATAGCAGATTGTGTTTTTGTCCTAATAAATAGCGTTCTTTTGAACCTTTCCTGTGTTTGGATGGTGTTTCAGCATATCCTTGTCAGCCAGTACCACGACTTGACGTTCCGCTTCGGCTGTCACGAATGATGTCATCAAAGAAATGGGAGGTGCATACGCCCTACTTTGAGGCCGGGTCCGGTTACTATGGCGAAACGCTTGGAAAATTCAACGAAGGTGTAATGAAGCTGTCACAGGACCTACTGTTATCATTTGTTGGTAAGATCAAATGTTTGCCTAGAATATTTCTCTTTAGATGATCTGCAGTATTTCTCTTTAGATGATCTGGGATCCGTTTCTGTGTTCGCCTTGTATGCTCTAGCTTTGTAAGACATCCCCCAAAATACTTCAGCCATACCGTTTGTTTTTAGGAAATTATCTCTGCTGTTAAAAAAAAAAATATATATATATTAACCGTGTGTGCGTGTGTTTCAGGATGTCTGTTGGGGATGCCATATTTAAAGGAGAGAGTAGGAGATGTGTGTAATTGTTTGTTTGTTTTTTTAGACTTAGAGTTTTCTGTTTTGGTGTGTCTGATACAGGCTAACATCATCCGGGTCAATTTGCGTTGGCTAGGTAATAGCATTAGATCATGCCAGTATCAAACTTGAAGCTAACAAAGAACGAAATCTTAAAATAATGTACACAGATAGTCAGAGAGCAGAAAAATGTATCCGGCAGGCACAAGACTCACTTTTCTTAACTTTCTTCCATGCTTTGAGCTATTATGCAATATTTCATATTACATGTCACACAAGGTGGACTCAACCGCAACCATTGGGTGGACATTAGTTCTGTGGGGAACGAATGCTTGCAAATGTGGACATGTTTGATTGTGAAAATGAACAATGGGTGGGTAACAAATGTGGACAGTTTGATTGTAAAAATGAACAATGGGTGGGTAACAAATGTGGACGGTTTGATTGTGGAAATGAACCATGGGTGGGTAACAAATGTGGACATGTTTGATTGTGGAAATGAACAATGGGTGGGTAACAAATGTGAACGGTTTGATTGTGGAAATAAACAATGGGTGGGTAACAAATGTGGACAGTTTGATTGTGGAAATGAACAATGGGTGGGTAACAAATGTGGACGGTTTGATTGTGGAAATGAACAATGGGTGGGTATCAAATGTGGACAGTTTGATTGTGGAAATGAACAATGGGTGGGTAACAAATGCTTTGCTTGCATTCTTATTTTTCTTCGGTGCGTTTACCAGCTGTACCTACGTACAAATATATATATATATATATATCCATCAGTTATCCAACTAACGTAGTAATCTTGTTTTTTTATTTATTTATTTATTTATTAGGTATTTGGCTTGCCAATATGGTGCGAGACATACCTGCCCTTTGAGCAAAAACCAACAACAAACCAAAACAATAAACGTTCAAGAACTCTGTTAGGACGAGTGAGCCTAATTCTTCTGCAATGCATGTGAAGTCATTTCCAACCAGATAATCAAGTCACGTTGTTATTAGATCGATACCGACGACGTTTTTCCGAGCTGCATGCACACTTGCACACATCATATTCACGGTTGAGAAAACGAATACCTTCTTCGGGCTGTTTTTGGATTCTTATGTTGGCGGGATGCCATGCAATCAACCCTGTTCGAGCGGTTATCATTAGACCAATTAATCCTGGACACCGAGCACGTATCTATCAACTGACCCCCTCCCTCCCCAACCCGCCCCATGTTCGTCTTTCTTGTCGCTTTCAGCATCGCAGCGCCGATCTTTGAGCAGCTCTTTCAAAGCCGACCAGATCAGTTGACCGAGGAGGCACAGGCTTGTTTCCCTTGCTGTCGGAGTTTGTGTATTGGTGCATTGTTGGCTGTCTGATCACATTACTTCCGTTCCTTTTCAGTGAATAGTTGAGCAGCCTCTTTTATGATGGGGGTCGTTTGTGTATGTTGCATCTCTCTCTGTGTCTTGTTTTTGTCTGTCTGGCTTTCTCGCTCTTTTTGCGTCGGCCTCTCTTTTTCTCGCTGTCTCTGTGTCTGTCTGTCTCAGTTTCTCTCTCTCTCTCTCGCTCTGTGGTGCAACGCTAATCACATGCTCCTGTAAAAACAAAGTCAATGGTAATTACTACACGAAAAAAGCACCAGCTCTCAGACTTGTCGTTGAGACTATCATTGGATGGTCAGAACATTAAAAATGTAACAGAACATCGCCTACTAGGTCTTATTGTTGGCAGAAAATGTCTATGGCAAACCCAAATCGAATACATGTGCCAAAGCATGTAAAAACAACAACAACAAAAAACAAAAACAAACGTGTTTCTTGTTTCTCAACTGCAGCATATCGTCAATATCAGTACCAGAAAAATCGACAACGCTCACATAAAACCTCACATCGATTATGCGTCTGTAGTGTGGGATGGCTGTGGCGAAGTACCGTTACAAAATTGAACTCCCGACATCGAAGGGCAGGCAAATTAATCCTTCCTGACCCTTCCTTATCTGCAGAGCAAAAGATGAGTGCTCTGGCAATTTTAAACCTATCGCAACAACTCACTTACAATAAAGGAACATTTATGTATAAAGTTTTTAATAATAATTCCCGAAACTACCTGGCACAACTCTTTATTAGTCACCTGTCCCACTACACCAACTCCAGGAATAACCTCTACGTGCCAAGGCCAAAACTTGACTTGTTTAAACTAGCATATCATTTGCTGGAGGGTCCCTCTGGAACTCCTTGCCTCAAAACATAAAATCCTGTATGTCTCTTTCTTGTTTCAAACTTAATTTGTGCCAATATGTGTCTGAAAATAACCTTTTGTCAAACTGGGACGGATTCATTTGTCAATCATTTCGATGGTCACTTTGCATACTTAAAAACCTTGGATTTTTCCTTTATCTTATCGTTTCCGGATTCCAAATAGTGCCTTTTCTGTTTGATGTGTGTTTGCAATCTGACCTGAGTGAAGTTTGAGCAATGCAACAAATTTTGAATCTGTATTGACTTTACACGGTGTGTGAAAGGGCAGTATAGTCCAAGTATTAATTATCTCCCCACTTCCCCCCCCCCTCCCGCTCTCTTCTTCTGTCTCTCTTTTTCTGTCCCTGTGTGTGTGTGTGTGTGTGTGTGTGTGTGTGTGTGTGTGTGTGTGTGTGTGTGTGTGTGTACATTTTCAACGATTGCATAGCTGATACCGAAACAAACACATCAAAGCTTTATCAGCAAGAGCAAAGGGTGGGGGGGGGGTGGGGGGGGGGGGGGGTGAAGCGTTAACATACAATGCCTGATTTTGGACAACGCATGCGAAGGAAAACCATACTTTGCCAATACCTGGATCTTCAGCCCTTAAACAGCACTAAACAGGACGTCAGTAACAGAAATGAGGGAAAGGATTCCGCTCAATACTTACCTGATCAGTTAACATTCCACATAGGTGTAGGTGGAGGGATAGGCCGGAAGATGACCGAGTGGACATATGAAACAGTTTCATCTTTCCCGGCCCCAGAGAAAGAAAGAAATCAGCTTAACTGAAGTAATGTTTCAAAGTATATGTGAAAAAAAGAAAAAGAAGAAAAAAAAAAAAATCCCGAAGATCAGTGTCCGCGAAGATAAAAATACCTGGGCGAAAAAAGAACGTAGTGAGGAGAAAATCAATCGTCTTGCCCTTTTGCTGTTTTCCGGAAAATCCTCGGTTTGCCTGCCGTTTTTAATCAAGAATTTTTTGTTGTTGTTAGTGGTGACTTTTGGTGTGTGTGTGTGTGTGTGTGTGTGTGTGTGTGTGTGTGTGTGTGTGTGTGTGTGTGTGTGTGTGTGTGAATGTGTGTGTGTGTGTGTGTGTGTGTGTGTGTGTGTGTGTGTGTGTGTGTGTGTGTATGTGTGTGTGTTAGTTTTCCGTTTTTCGAGCCAGTCTTGTGTTGTGTCGTTCTCTTTCCATTACTGTATTTACACGTTTTCTATTTCCAGCCTGTTGAGATGTGCGTCAACATCGAAGGGATGGGGGGTAGGGGTAATGTTTCATCGAGTCATATTGATTTTCCACTCCGTCTAAGCCATATGGAATTTAACTTCATCGCATATCTGTGCTCGGAGTTCTTTTCCCACCATTGCTTCTCCAGCACGCCCCCGTCCCTCCCACCCCCTTCCACCCACCCCGTCCATTTTTCACCCACTCCCTTTCACCCCCTCCCTCTCACCGCCCCCCCCCCCCCCCTCCCACCACCTCCCTCCCACCGGTCCCTCCTTGTGTCTGGCGATCTTCGGCTCCCATGGCGTGCGTCTAGTGATTAATCCCACACCCCACTTATTCCGCTAAATCCCGGACTCGACCTACACACAAATCACAACCGTTTTCACATCCGCCCTTTCACGTGACACCCATCTTTTGGTGACGTCATGACTCGCTTAGCCAACGCCGCCGGTCACAATTCAATTGCTGAAGCGGTGCTTCATCTTGTCGTTGATCATGGCGATTTACGGTACTCATGGTCATACCTTATTGATGGCCATACACTGTCGTTGATCATGGCGATTTACGGTACTCATGGTCATACCTTATTGATGGCCATACACTGTCGTTGATCATGGCGATTTACGGTACTCATGGTCATACCTTATTGATGGCCATACACTGTCGTTGATCATGGCGATTTACGGTACTCATGGTCATACCTTATTGATGGCCATACGCTGCCAGCAGTTCGTGGAGGCACCACCAGGGGTGGGACTTTAAACAGAGTGTTACTGCGGTCCTTCGAAATGGGAACACAAAATCCCAGACACCAGTCCCCTGTAAGCAGTCCTAAGGACATCGCTGTCACTGTGCAATCACCATTACTCCTTGCGCCACACCTCTCAATAATAATAATGTACATTTATCATGCGCTCATCAACGCCCTGAGCGCTCATCACCGGCTTCATTAGGGTACCCTGTCTTTAGGGCCATCAGAACATTCAAATCCAATGACTGACAAAAGTATGAGATCCAAACACATGAAAGATTCAACAGAACGCTTATTTATTATGACACAGACAACAGGATGCAGATTTTCAGGGAAATCCCCTTCTTCAGGCCACAAAACGGCACTTAAACAGTGAAAGGGTGAAATGAAGAAGGGGATTTCCCTGAAAATCTGCATCCTGTTGTCTATGTCGTAATAAATAAACATTCTTTTGATTCTTTTGTGTGTTTGGATCTTATTTTAGAGCGCTAGCAGTCAGTCTTGTTTCAGAATTCTCTTTGGACAAACTTGTGATCAGTGCATCGCTTGCCAAAGTGTGTGGGAAAAGTCAGATCAAAATTCTTGAGCAATCTGATCGTTGCTACCTTGTGATTGAGTCCAGAAACAGAATGGTCAGTGCATGTCATCCCATGTCACACCGCATCCTTTGTCACACCACACCCCATGTCACACCACACCCCGTGTCACACCACATCCCATGTCACACCACATCCCATGTCACACCACACCCCATGTCACACCAAACCCCATGTCACACCGCATCCTTTGTCACACCCCACCTCATGTCACACCACATCCCATGTCACACCACATCCCGTGTCACACCACACCCCATGACACACTACACCCCGTGTCATACCACACGCCGTGTCACACCGTACCCCGTGTCACATCACACCCCGTGTCACACCACACCCCGTGTCACACCACACCCCGTGTCACACCCCGTGTCACATCACACCCCGTGCCACATCACACCCCGTGTCACATCACACCCCGTGTCACACCATACTCCGTGTCACACCACACCCCGTGTCACATCACACCCCGTGTCACACCACACCCCATGTCACACCACACCCCGTGTCACATCGCTCACCCCATGTCACACCGGACCGCATGTTGATGGATTTCTGCTGGATATGTTGATGTTTTTAGTGCCATATTTTGCATACGTCACTGTTGAGGCGGGGTGGGGAAGGTATGGGTCTTTCAGGAAAGCGAGCGGAAGCAGCGCACCTTTACCGCTGTCCTGTTGTCTGAAGTGCGTTGTCTCCGTCTCTTGAGGCGATTGAAGATTTCTGTCACTTACTGTAAGGCATCCTGCTCAACACGACGCTTTCTGAACGCGCGAAACCTCGCTGCTTGCCGGGTCACACGCACGTCTTCCCCTCTCCATTCACGGTGACCGTCTCTGGGTGCCTCCACCGCCGGACGAACAGAGACGAGCAGTCAGGGCACGTCTTCCCTTCTCCATGCTCGGTGACCGTCTCTGGGTGCCTCCACCGCCGGACGAACCGAGACGAGCAGTCAGGGCACGTCTTCCCTTCTCCATGCTCGGTGACCGTCTCTGGGTGCCTCCACCGCCGGACGAACCGAGACGAGCAGTCAGGGCACGTCTTCCCTTCTCCATGCTCGGTGACCGTCTCTGGGTGCCTCCACCGCCGGACGAACCGAGACGAGCAGTCAGGGCACGTCTTCCCTTCTCCATGCTCGGTGACCGTCTCTGGGTGCCTCCACCGCCGGACGAACCGAGACGAGCAGTCAGGGCACGTCTTCCCTTCTCCATGCTCGGTGACCGTCTCTGGGTGCCTCCACCGCCGGACGAACCGAGACGAGCAGTCAGGGCACGTCTTCCCTTCTCCATGCTCGGTGACCGTCTCTGGGTGCCTCCACCGCCGGACGAACCGAGACGAGCAGTCAGGGCACGTCTTCCCTTCTCCATGCTCGGTGACCGTCTCTGGGTGCCTCCACCGCCGGACGAACCAAGACGAGCAGTCAGGGCAGGCCCACAGATGCTAATTCTGAAGCTTTCGGACTCCCAGGAAGAGACGAGTCCATGTAATGGTCCCTGTTAGTTTGACCGACTGGCTGTACTAGCGGTTATCCTGAAGTGACTCTGAGCATGGTTGGCAGGACGTTAAAATTAACTAACTAACTAACTCACTGACTGACTGACTGACTGACTGACTGACTGACTAACTAACTAATGAGCGAACGAACGAACTAACGAGCTAACGAGCTCACTCACTCAGTCACTCAGTCACTCAGTCACTCACTCACTCACTCACTCACTGTGCTAGCGCCCGTGGCAAAGGCCCTAACCTTGTGATTGTTTGGGTTTACTCGTTAACTTTATGCTGGAGTTTTCTTTCCGGATATTGTTACAAGTGGGATCTTTTGAAACTGTGCGTGGAGATAGCGGCATCAAACGTTCCATGTTCCCACCGCTTTCGTCACCCTTGATGCATTAAAAGTCACCGGTTAGAAGAGAGAGAGAGAGAGAGAGAGAGAGAGAGAGAGAGAGAGAGAGAGAGAGAGAGAGAGAGAGAGAGAGAGTTAGAGAGAGATTGAACGTTACACAAGGATAAAGGTTTAGGCATGAATGCCTGTCGGACAACCTGTCCTTGAAACAGTTACAAACACTTAAACACATATAAAAAATTATATGATCATGAGGGGGGGAAATCAATATGAATCGACAGTTATTAATAATACGAAAGAATAATAAATCAATTCATAATAACTCTTGGAGACTATACATGCATGTATATACACATTACAAAGAAAGAAATTGATTTTTTGTGTTGTTATTTACAACAATCTGCTTATAAACATTTGTGGATCTGTGTTTTGAAGCTGCTAAGTGAACTGCATAACTTTATTTGAGTTGTGACAGTATTCCACAGGGATGCGCCTGAAAATGAGAAGCTAGTTTTAAAAAGGTCTGTTCTAGATTTGGGCAGAGTTATGAATCTAGATGTGGCGCGATTGTTGGAGCAGATGAAAAGCTGTTTAAGATACGGAGGCGCAAGATTTCTGTATGCTTTGAATACTAATACAGCCATACTGAACGTAAGCTTTTCTTTGGGTGGAGAGAGAGAGAGAGAGAGAGAGAGAGAGAGAGAGAGAGAGAGAGAGAGAGAGAGAGAGAGAGAACTTTGTTACACAAGATTAAAGGCTTAAGCACGAATACCAGTCGGGCAACCTGTCCTTGCTACTAAATACAAACATTCAGACAACGTAAACATAAATTTAGATAAGTTGTAAGTGACAATGATAATTAGAACTGTAGTAGTAATCATGCAGCAGGAAGATCACACACACTCAGCTAACTACCACTTACAATTAAAGGAACGCAAACGTTTTTATTTCTTTCAGAGAAAGAGAAAGAGAGCTACCCCTCATTTGTGCGAGAGAGAGAGAGAGAGAGAGAGAGAGAGAGAGAGAGAGAGAGAGAGAGAGAGAGAGAGAGAGAGAGAGTTGTCCCTCATTTGTGCGAGCGAGCGAGCGAGAGAGAGAGATGTCCCTCATTTGCGCGAGCAATAGTCTTCTGGTTTGTTGAGTGGCACCCATTATTTCCGCCCCTGTCTACTAGCAGGCAGCAGATGTCCACCCACACTGCATTAGAAGTGCAAATATAAACCGCCTCCGGTGACCGTAGCTGTCACCACCGTTTTCTTTTTCAGTTCTTTTTCTGTCCATTTTTCCTCGCAGTCTTCAACAGCGGTTGGAATGTGTGCTTGTTTTGGGCCTCGGCACCTCGGCTCGCAGCTGAATTAGAAATACTCCCGCCAAGTTTGGACGTTTTGGTTCCCTTTTTATGAGAGAGAGAGAGAGAGAGGGGGGGGGGGTAGAGAGAGAGAGGGGTGGCGGGAGGGAGAGAGAGGGAGAGAGACAGGGGGGGGGAGAGAGAGAGAGAGAGAGTGGGGCGGGGGGAATGGAGAGAGAGAGGGGGGTGTAGAGAGAGAGAGAGGGGTGGCGGGAGGGAGAGAGGGGAGAGAGGGGGAGAGAGAGAGAGAGTGGGGCGGGGGGTGGGGGTGGGGGAGATGGAGAGAGGGAGAGAGAGAACGTGGGGCGGGAGGTGGGGGGGGGGGGGGACAGGGGGCTGGAGGAGGAGGAGGGGGTAAGAGGAAGAGATCTCGAACTCGAAAACTTAAATTCTCAAGAACAGTTGCATCAGGTCAGTTTGGGCCTGTCTATAGCCAGCGGGGGTAGTGGAGGCCGAAAAGGTATCAGGAAGAAAACCCAGTTTGAAACTTTGAACAGCATTTTGTTTATAATTTGGGATTGCTTGATGCAGACAACAATGGAGCTGCACTTTCGTGAACGTCTTAATTTGCAAATAACACTTCGAAGAAAAGAAGCAGTGTTGGACTGTGAGCAGCCTAACACCACGCTCTTCTTCTTATTCTTCCTTGTGAAGCGCCCGCAATCATCGTGTTGATTGTTTTGTCACTTTACGGAGGGTCAGCAGCGGAAAAAACAACAATAAAAAAAAAAAAAAAAATGCTGCTTAAGAGAGGTGGAGGCACCTTTCGGACTCTTTGCGATTAGTCCCTAGGGGCCAATGGTTGCAGGGCCGAGGCTGAAGAGTGAAATATCGAGAGAAAAAACTCTACTAAAAACCTTTGCAAACAGCCCAAAGCTTTGACGTCTTGCTTTGGGGACATGGCAGAAGGCATGGGGAGGCAGGGCCTTTCAGGTGACGACGTTTCGCGACTTTTTTCCTTGTTATTTAAAGTCTTTTCACACACGTGATTTTAGACTGATCTGACGATTATCAAGGTAACATCATTATGTGAATGATTTAAACCCAAACAGCAACAGACTCTAACAAAAACTTTATTTATGCGTGACTATACACTTGTTTGTAGTCGCAAAAACGTATATATATACATGTATTTATGCACGTAGCTATTTTCATCTGATCTGTATCTCACACACGTAAATACACATCCACGCACATATACTAACATATGTGTACCCACTAAAAGACGTATAGTTGCACGATAATTCTCAAAAGTCATTGTACAGAATTTCTGGTATACTTCATGACTCTTAACTATCACAAACACTTTCACCACATGAGTGATTCAGTGAAGAACTTACACTGTCCGACACTGGGTGAGTGATTCAGTGAAGAAATGACACCTTCCCACACTGGTTGAATGATTCAGTGAAGAGCTGACACTGTCCGACACTCGGTGAATGATTCAGTGAAGAACTGACACTGTTCGACACTGGGTGAATGATTCAGTGAAAAACTGACACTGTTATACACTGGATGAGTGATTCAGTGAAGAACTGACACTGTCCGACAATGGGTGAGTGATTCGGTGAAGAACTGACAGTGTCCGACATTTAGTAAGTGATTCAGTGAAGAACTGACACTGTCCGACTCCGGGTGAGCGATTCAGTGAAGAACTGATACGTTGAGCAGGGTCCCAGGCATGCACGCACCCCCCAAGCGCCAGAACTAAAACTCCACACTTAAGTGTAGGAAATGCGGAGAGAGTGAACGAGGCCGACACTGTGTGTGTGTGTGCAGAGCTGGAGGAGGCGGTGTACCACATCGCCGACATGGAGAGCAACAGCCAGGCCCAATGCAAGCACCCCCAGCCCCAGGTGATCTACATCGACGACCCGAAGAAGCAGAACCGCCAGTTCTACCCGGAGTGCACCGTGATTCATCGATGTCGCAACGACAGCGGCTGCTGCGGCAGGAACTTCGAGTGTGCGCCCAAGACGAAGCGAGTCATCTTTCAGACCTTTTTGGTGAGTCACATTGAAATTTTACATATTTCAGACATTTCTGGTGAGTCACAATGAAATTTGACATCTTTCAAATCTTTCTGGTGAGTCGCAATGAAATTTGACATCTTTCAGACCTTTCTGGTGAGTCACAATGAAAGCAGACATCTGATACCTTTCTGGTGAGTCCTCAATGAAGTAGTTATCTTTTAGGCCTTGGTGGTGAGTCACAATGACAGTAGACATCTAACAGACCTTTCTGGTGAGTCACAATAACAGTATAATCAGACAGACCGTTTTGGCGAGTAGACCTCTAACAAACCTTTCTGGTGAGTCAGAATGACAGTAGAATCTGACAGACCTTTCTGGTGAGTCACAATGACAGACATCTATCTGACAGTCCTTTTTGGTGAGTAGACATTAGGAATGTAGTTATTTTTCAGACCTTTCTGGTGAGTCATAAGTTGGTAGCTGTCACAGTTTTGTGGTGGGGTCAAAATTAGTCCTCTTTGTGGGGTTGTTGGTGCTGGTGGCTGTGGCGGTGCCCCCCCCCCCCTCCCCGGGTGTGGGTGGCGTGGTGAGTGCTGACTGAGTGGGTAGACTTGTGGTATGTCACATGTGGTCATGCCTCCCTTGTGGAAAATGGAAGTATTCTCCCTCTGCGTCTGTTTGTCTGTGTGTTTTTGCCTGCCTCTTTGTATGTCTGTTTGTGTGTTTTTGCCTGCCTCTTTGTATGTCTGTTTGTCTGTGTGTTTTTGCCTGCCTCTTTGTATGTCTGATTGGCTGTGACTTGGAGGTGGCTGGTTTTAGTGTGCATGGTTTATACGTCGTATGTGCATGTTGCTGGCACCCGCCTGTGCGAAACTGCGAAAATGTATAGCATGTCAGTGTGTGTGTGTGTGTGTGTGTGTGTGTGTGTGTGTGTGTGTGTGTGTGTGTGTGTATGTGTGTGTGTAGATTGTTGCATTCTGGAATTTGTATTTAATTTGCTGATTACCTTTCTACAAGGCCAGTTATAATGTTTTGTCTATTTGGCAGTGCGCTGAATGAATGGAACGTCACCCGGACAAAGCCCAGTGTATATTTTAATGTCACTGGCAAATAAATACAATTGTAGCCCCGTCCGTGTGTCTGTCTGTCTGTCTATATCTCTCCCCTCCACCCCTCCAAGGCCCTCAGTTCCGTCCTCCCCCGTCTCTCTGTATGTCTCTTCTCGTCTGTATCTCTTCCTCTGTGTGTGTCTCAGTTTCCTCGTTTTTCCTTCTTGTCCTCTCCTTTATATATATATATAATCTTCATTTTCCTGCCCCTCCTTCTCTTCTGTCTCCTCCCTTCTCTTACCGTTGTATTACAAACGATGTTTTTGTAGGTTTTCCTCCTTCCCCTGTCGCCTTCCTTCCTTCCCCATTGCTCTTTCCGCGCCCCCAGTCTCCTCTGTCTGTCTGACAGGACTTGTTCTCACATTGAGTCCTTAACCCCAGAAAGTCACTCATGCCCTCCGCTGGATTGCCTCAAGAGGTTATAGTCGCACCACACATGCCATCATCCTCACAGATTCCATGAGCTTCATACAAAACAAAACACAAAACAAAAATGCAATGGATGTACTGCCCTGGACATGCCTGGAGTGAAGGGAAATGACTGAGCAGATAGACTGGCGGGCAAAGCAACCATCACAAGTGGCTTGCATCTCCGAAGGTCTGAAGAGTTGAGGAGCTTGAGACATTGTCTGCGGGCGAAAAGCCAATGACCTCAGACTGTCGATCGCCTGGAGGAGAGAGGCGTGGACAGAGGAAGCGCTGGACTAGATGGTGGAAGTTTCTGTGACCAGAGGCACGTGACCTGGACTGACCAGTGACTGCAATGTGTAAAGAAAGGGCTGGGAAACCGGCTCTGACGCCTTACCTACTCTGTCTTCTGAGACAGTCACTTACTGAGATTAATCCATCATGCTCTCTCTCTCTCTCTCTCTCTCTCTCTCTCTCTCTCACACACACACACACACGCACATACACACACGCACACACACACACACACACACACACACACACACACACACACACACACACACAACCCACACACAAACAAACACACGCACACACAAACAAACACACAGACAGACACACACAGACGCGCGCGCGCACACACACACACACACATGACACACAGACATAGAAACACGCACACACAGATGCACACACACACACACAGATGCACACACACACACACAGATGCACACACACACACACATAGACACACACACACACATAGATACACACACACACACACACACACACACACACACACACACACACACACACACACACCTGTGTTCAGTTTCTCCCTCCTATCCGCAGTCTAGTCCCGCACAGTGTTAGCACCCGCCTGTTCTCAACCAGGATGGATGGAGTGAGGAAAGCGGAATTAAGAAAATGGAAAATTAACGACGGTCTCACCCTCACAACAGTTCTAGCCGAGGTTAAGTGGAAACGCACGCTCTTTCCGCCCTCGTGACCTCTTGCAGACTCCGACTAACCCCTAATACACCATTTCCGTCCGTTCCTGCTGCCGACCGCAGTACACCAGACCGGACTGGGTGATGAAGACAACGAGTGATGCCGTGCGGGGACTTGCTAATGGTTCCATTTCCGGCAATATGGTGTAGCTGATTAACTATTGGTTCCCCTGCATTCTGCGTCAGTTCTACATGTCTCCACAGCTTACTCGGCCAACGACAACGAGGCTGGACCGTACTTTTCTAGGTCATGCAGATTCTCTGTCACGGAAAAGCGTTGGTGGTCTAATTTCCACAGGCTGAATAATGGGGAACGAAGTACACGGTGTCTGGATTGCTGAATAGCTAGGTTCAGGTCAAAGTTATAAAGCGCC
The DNA here is from genome assembly GCA_963584105.1 of Alviniconcha strummeri. Taxonomy (NCBI): domain Eukaryota; kingdom Metazoa; phylum Mollusca; class Gastropoda; family Provannidae; genus Alviniconcha; species Alviniconcha strummeri. The sequence continues at coordinate 1,834,879 of OY757549.1, forward strand.
CAGAACGGTCCACCCAGTCTCCGAGAAGTTTCTTCAACGTTGCCTTTAACACAGTTCCAATGTTCATCTGGTTGACGTTGGTCCTTTCTCGTCCTTTCAAGGACAGTCGTACAGCGCTTCCTCTCTCCAAGCCTTCCCCCTCCAGGCGAACGATGGTGTGATGTCCTTGGCTTTGTGTTGCAAGTTCCTCAACGATTCAGATCTTCCGAGGGCCAAGCCGTTCGTCAGGTTTGCTTTGAACGCCAGTCTGTCTGCTCGGTCGTTTCCCTTGACTCCGTACACGTCTGTTCAGGGCAGTACACCAACAGGAGGGTTTAAAGGTGGACGTCGAACATTAAAGGGTAATATTAGTAATAACTCTTTTAAAGTGTTATATTACGTGAAATAAATACGAGCTCCCGGCGATGTTCAATATCGCAATGCAAATTATAGAAAGAAGCAATCTTAAGAATCAATACAAAGCGCACGTACTATGTACACATACAAGACTCGGCCATTTGAAACAAATCATTCAGCTACCCTTCATTCTTTGTGTACATCATACAATATTAGTTTTCCACACGGCGGATAGACAAATAGGTAGACATTACGTAGAGGCTGTGCGGAAGAGGTGTGTTCTGAGTTGAGCTGTAAAGAAGAGAGAGGGAGAGAGATGCCACTCCCCCCACCCCCACCCCCACCCCCCAAAAAAAAAAAAAAAAAAAAGAACCCACACGAAACAATGATTCTTAGCTACGTGTCTGTGTCAAAGTAAATAAGCGTTCGCTTAAACCTTTTTGTGTTTGGATCTTGTAAAGAAGAGAAATGCGAGGAGAGGTGGGTATCCTGTGGCAGCGAATTCCAAACAGCAGGATCCTGGCAGTGAAAGGATCGTGCAGCAGCACGTTTAAGGTTGACGCGTGGTGCATGCCACTCTAGGTCTGTGGTCTCACCGTCACCTCTTGAGGTAAGTCGTCGGAGAGGCAGGTGTGACTGCACCCACCTTCAGTGGACGTCGACACCTTGGTGACTGAGCCACCAGTGTACACTAAGAAGTAATGCGCTTTGTTGTTTACTTGAGTGGGAAGCCTCTCTCTCTCTCTCTTTTTTTTCTTTTTTTTTCTTCTCGCGCGTCAGACAGCTTGACACGAAATGTATAGAATGTTGTTATTGTTTTCCCTTCCTTGCTCTTGTAAAGTTTTAGATTTGTGTGTGTGTGTGTGTGTGTGTGTGTGTGTGTGTGTGTGTGTGTGTGTGTGTGTGTGTGTGTGTGTGCGTGGTATTTTCATGAAATACATACCTTTGTTCTTCCTCCTGGTCATCTTTTTTCCCCCTCAAATTTAATGTTTGCATATATGATTGTGGGTGTATGTGATGTGCTTTGATTTTGGTTATGTGTGTATAATGCATCATCGCTTAGCTTCCAATCCTGTTAGATGTGATCTTGTCTTATACGAAGATAGTGAGAGAGTCATTATTCTGTCGCTTTCTTTTATTCGTTAATATGATTTTTGTAATTCTCTCTCTCTCTCTCTCTCTCTCTCTCTCTCTCTCTCTCTCTCTCTCTCTCTCTCTCTCTCTCTCTCCTAAAAAAATAGTTTGTATTGGTCTTTGCTTTATTATTGCTCTGTTCGTATGATGTGATGTTTTAGACAGAAATTAGTTTGTTTTGTAGGGGAGTGGGGATGGGGAGTTGAGGGGAAGCAGGATGGAAGCATGGATGAAGAGTCACAAGTCAGAGGTTGCTATAACATAACTTTTATTTGTACACCAACCAACCAGGAAACAGTGTTTTAGAAAAGACACAAGCAAACAAAACATTTAGAACATGAAAGCAAATGTAAAGTATAAACAACAGCCATTACTAATCTAATAAATACAGTAACCATGTAGTTTACCTGAAGGTTACTATAATACATGACAAAATGATTAATAATCAAGCACATAAATCTTGCGCTTGACTTACACTTAAAACCCGTATCTCCCAGAGTCACAGTGAGTATGCAAGAGACGGCCAGTCAATTAACTGATGAACTCTCAGTATAATGAAGTATACAATAAAGTAACAGTGAAGAATGTGGATTACCAGGCTCATTCTTAACTAAACAGGAAGCGTGAGATAATCGTTACAGCAGTTCCACTTAAGCACACAACGAGATGGATAGTGACACGGGTGGCACCTGGGTCCATGCCGTGAGCGGGAGGAAGTCAGTCATAAACTGACCAGCTCCAGCCTCGTCAAGTTACTCAAAGCGTTACAGCATGTTACTGTTACAGACTAGCAGAGCATATCCGACTGTGAACAACGTCAAGCGTCTTACAGGAAGCGGGTAACGCAGCAAGAATCTAAACTGTTGATCTAGCTGCTCGATTAGTGAACAGAGACAAAGACCTAATTGCCACCACTGACGCGCATCACCGGCCAGTTCGGGTACACGCACAAAGACCCGGAAAAGGTTTACAAGCTAAGTAGAGTGAAAGTCTGCGCGCCCAAGACTCGGCCATACAAAAGCCGGATCAAGCAGAAATAACATGTCTCACAGTTTATACAATCACCCCTATGTACTAAACCATATTCAACTAGTAAAATTAACATTCCACAACTATGAAGTCAACATCTTCAAAGTGTTAGCCATGATATACCACCGATTTCATGTAGCAACATAGATCGGTAGGATACTAAACAAATAAGTTATGCCGCACTGCCGCACTGACAGAGTACCCATACTTTAAGAAGGATAACTTTGCATCGGCAAAGCATCACTCTGAACATCCAACAGTGGCAGCATAACATGCTAGTTACATATCAGCTAACCAGGGTTAGCTTCATACATTTTGGAAATACCGGTCTTCCTGTGGCATAAAGGCTTAACATTCGAACGCACAACCAAGGTAGTCTGACGCCATAGCGGCTGCAACCAGGCGGCAATCTAACGCCGAAATTACCCACGTTCAAGAACCAAAATCAAGGCACGTTGTGAACATGATAACATTATAAACATACATTATTTACATCAATAAGAAACAACAGAACAACAAGCCATAGAAAAATAACTACTTACAGGCTCTCCCCTGATGAAAACATGAACTGATGATGATGAATTGATGCTTAATGTCCTCAGATGTCATGAGACATATTAGGGACAAGTTGTGACCAATGCCGAAGCACGGTGCAATAAATCTTTACGTCCACGGAAACCAGAAGGCTCGTTAGGACGGACAGCCCAGGACGTCCACCTCGACTCTCACACAGCTCCTGAACTATGAAACATGAACACCGGCCGCAACAGTTAAACAAATAACCTGCCTCTGCAGGGACACTGGGGGAAAAGGGACGCTGCCGGCCCAGCACACAACTTTTAACACCTTAGATAATTGGGCCATAAAAACCCCACCCAATCAAAAAGGAAAAGGACCGGAAAGAAAAGGTTAAAGGGTATGGCCCGGAACATGTATACAATACACTCGGTTACAGTTTTGTTTTTAAGTCGTTTTTTCTCTAGCGTATTTAAGTGAATTTTTGTTTGATGTATTGAGTGTTGCTGTGTTTGTCATCAGGGACAGTTTGGAAAAAAGCCGACACGTGCTTTATCCCTGTGTAATAAAGTATTATTTTCTCTCTCTCTCTCTCTCTCTCTCTCTCTCTCTCTCTCTCTCTCTCTCTCTCTCTCTCTCTCTCTCTCTCTCTCTCTTATCAGAGAGAGAGAGATTGATTGATTGATTGAGTATAACAAAGTCCAAGCATGTCTTGGTTTGAAAACTTTTACTCCAGATTTTCGCCCATCTTGGGGCTTTTTCAAGGCCTGCCCGGTCGGCTTGACTGATTCCTACGAAACACAATTTGATTATAAAATACGTCATATTTTTTATGCATCACGCTTTCTTGCATACGACATACATTCTAGACGACTAGCGAATACACTTCAGTACTCCCTCCCTCTCTCTCTCTCTCTCTCTCTCTCTCTCTCTCTCTCTGTGGTTGGAGGGTGGGGGGTGGGGTGGGGGGGTGTTTGGGGTGACGGGCGTGGATGGGTATGACGCGTGTGGAGCCGGGAGAGAAGAATACCAAGTATTCAGGGCAGTTCTCTGACATTGATTTGTGCAATGCTGCAAGGTCGATGTTGTCTGGATTCCTTCAGGACAGCCAGTCTCCGTGAAAACGATGACGCCGGGTGCGGGCTGTAATTGCTATGGATTACAGGAGGAGAAAAAAGTCTGAGTCTAGGGTGCCAAAATTAGAGCACTCGCAGACCTTTTTCCTGGCCCTTGATTGTGCTGTTTGGCTGGCCCTCTTTTTTATTTCTCTCTCCCTTGATTGTGCTGCTTCTTTCCTCTCCCTTGATTGTACTGTTTGGGTGACCTTTTTCTCCCGTGACTGTGCTGTTTAGATGATCTTTTCTGCTCTTGATTGTGCTGTTTGGGTGACCGTTTCCCCTCTCTTGGTGGCCTTTTCTCTCCCTTGATTGTGCTGTTTGGGTGACCGTTTCCCCTCTCTTGGTGGCCTTTTCTCTCCCTTGATTGTGCTGTTTGGGTGACCGTTTCCCCTCTCTTGGTGGCCTTTTCTCTCCCTTGATTGTGCTGTTTGGTTGACCGTTTCCCCTCTCTTGGTGGCTTTTTCTCTCCCTTGATTGTGCTGTTTGGGTGACCGTTTCCCCTCTCTTGGTGGCTTTTTCTCTCCCTTGATTGTGCTGTTTGAGTGACCTTTTTCTCTCCTTTGATTGTAAAGTTTGAGTGACCTTTCTTTCCTCTCTCCTTTGATTGCGCTGTTTGGGTGGCCTTTTTCCTCTCCCTTGACTGTGTCTCCTGGTAGCCCTTTTCCATCCTTTTGATTGTGCTGTTTGTATGGCTTTTTTCCCTCTCCTGGTGGCCTTCCCCCCCCCCCCCCCTTGATTGTGCTGATTGGGCGGCCTTTTCTCTCTCCCCTGATTACGCTGTTCGGGTGGCTTTAGTCCTCTCCAGTTATTGTACGGTTTGGGTGGCTTTTTTCCTGTCCGGGCGGCCGTTTCTCTCTCCCTTCATTGTGCTGTTTGGGTGGCCTTTTTCTCTCCCTTCATTGTGCTGTTTGGGTGGCCTTTTTCTCTCCCTTCATTGTGCTGTTTGGGTGGCCTTTTTCTCTCCCTTCATTGTGCTGTTTGGGTGGCCTTTTTCTCTCCCTTCATTGTGCTGTTTGGGTGGCCTTTTTTCTCTCCACTGACTGTGCTGTTTGGGTGCCCGTTTTGCTCTCCCTTGATTGTACTGTTTAGGTGCCCGTTTTTCTCTCCCTTGATTGTGTTATTTGGGTGCCCGTTTTGTTCTCCCTTTATTGTATTGTTTGGGTGCCCGTTTTGCTCTCCCTTGATTGTGCTGTTTGAGTGAACTTTTTACCTCCCTTGATAGTACTGTTTGGGTGGCCGTTTTGCTCTCCCTTGATAGTACTGTTTGGGTGACCGGTTTTCTCTCCCTTGATTGTGCTGTCTGGGTGACCGGTTTTCTCTCCCTTGATTGTGCTGTCTGGGTGACCGGTTTTCACACCCTTGATTGTGCTTTTTGGGGGCCGCCTTCTTGCTCTTCTCTGATTGCACTGTCTGGGAGGCATTTACAGATTGACGGCTATCAGGGACACGGGAGCAGCGTGATCATTGTAGGGTGTAGCCACATATTTCGTCACTTCCGCTCACTGTCCAAAGACCTGGCTAAGGCGCTGGTACGCCCGCCGACTGTGATTTCTCTCCCGTGACCTGCTACTGCGGACTGAGGTCCCCTCTGCCGAGTTCAGAGCTTTCGCACCATTTTGACTGGGTGGTGTCCGAAAATTGGAGCCAGTTTTTGGTTTGTTTGCGAACTGAAGGCCTCTGTTCACATTACTGTGGTTCTTAAGTGTGTGGTGTAGAATGGTGTTTGTTCGTCCTGAGGTGGTTGTGTGCGGTTCGCGGGACACTAAGAACTAATTTCTCTTTGTAAGCCTTTTATATGATCCGTCTGCTGCCAGGAATTTGATCTGATTTCTGCCTCCAGGTTCATTACTCTTTATTTTTTCCAGTGACCTATCATTTTACAGTGCAGTTAGTAATTTTACCCGAGAAAATTCTGCTTTTACCGTTGATTCTTTGATTCTTTCTTCTCGTTTTGTTTGCTCATAATATCTTCATGGTATAGCAGCTTGTTTCTGATAATTATCTGCGAGTGATATGACCGTTCTGGCATTTCCGTCCATTTTTCTAGCTTTTATAACGGGCAGAGTTCACGGCTCTTCCACCCAACACTTAAGCTGTGGTATTGGGAGTTTTTTGTTTTGTTTTTAAGTTGTGTGTGTGTGTGGTGTGTGTGTGTGTGTGTGTGTGTGTGTGTGTGTGTGTGTGTGTGTGTGTGTGTGTGTGTTTCTTTCCTTTTTTTTTCATTTTCCAGTTGGAGCGTGCCAGCTTGCCACGTAAAAAGCAAAAAAAAAAAAAAAAAAAGCCTGAGAGAGAGACAGAGAATTCAGACTGGTTTGTTTGTGTCGACCAGTGGACCACTTTGGTTCATTAATTACACTGAAAAGAAGGGGAAATGCGAGTCATCGAACGACGTGCGGTTTAAGAGAGAGGGAGAGAGTGTTCCCCAGCGTTTCCGGGACCAAATTTTTTTTTACAAAAAGACCCTTATAGCCGTGTTTATTTCGCCACCGACTGAAGAGGTTGGGATGGATCAGATAGGACCTGTGAAAAACGGCTTTCTTGCGCAAGGTGACGTAAAGTTCGTAAATCACTCTCGGAGCAAATGCTTGCCTCGTGGTAATCAGGTGGCGGGCCTATGGAATTGGAGCGGGATTCATAATCTCTGGCTTTGACGTGCTGGGCTGGCAGCCAGTGCCAGTGATATACTGTGCAAGTTTATGTTGTTCTTTTTCCTTCCTTGTCCCGGTGAGTTTGCGTCAGCGAGTTCAATCGTGCGGGGGCGTGTGTATGTGTGTGTGTGCGTGCGTGCGTGCGTGCGTGCGTGCGTGCGTGTGTGTGTGTGTGTGTGTGTGTGTGTGTGTGTGTGTGTGTGTGTGTGTGTGTGTGCGCGTGTGTGTGTTTGTGTGTGTGTGAGTGTGTGTGTGTGTGTGTGTGTGGTGTGAGTTCGTGCGTGTGCGTGCGTGCGTGCTTGCGCGCACGTGTGTGTGTATGTGTGTGTGCGAGCGTACGTGCGTGCGTGCGTGCCCGTGTGTTTGTGTGTGTGTGTACGTGTGTGTGCGACCGTGCGTGCGTGCGTGCGTGCGCGCGCGCGTGCGTGCGTGCGTGCGTGCGTGCGTGTGTGTGTGTGTGTGTGTGTGTGTGTGTGTGTGTGTGTGTGTGTGTGTGTGTGTGTGTGTGTGTGTGCATCGCGCGCGATCACATTACACTCAGCTCAGGCAAACTGAAGAGTTAATCAGAATTGCTCTAACCCTGCAGAGACTGAGAGACAAATGATGTCTCTTGTCAGCTAGCCGTCCAGTCTGAAAGGTTGACGAAGATGTTTTGATCAGTTCACCATGACAAAGTGCTTAGGTCAGCACTTTCTTGGGCAGCCCTGAACTGCCCAACGCACACACACACACATACACACGCACGCACGCACGCACGCACGCACGCACGCATGCACAGCCATTGAATTTGTTTCCTCCTTATCTGTACATGCTTTCTGACTGAAATGTCACCATTTTATGCTTAAATGATTTCTTCCTTTTGTTAAACAAACAGCACAAAACATAAATCAGTATATACTTCGAGTGTGGCTGCAGCCTAAAGCCTGAATGTTTAGAATATAACGTTCCCTGTAAATTGTAGCGATATGCTGCTGTATAGATAGTACCCCTATTCAGACCCGCTAAGCATTTCGTACTGCTGTCAGACACAGGCAGGAAAAAGCAAAATAAATAGTTAAAAAAAAAAAAAAAATCGTAATGCGGATGGTGTACTTCAATTGGCATATAGCTCTTCTAAACGGACCCGTGATTGCCTGAAATACAGTAGACGTGGCGACAGACCAACAAATAGCAAGACATTTTTTGAAAACTGTGTTGATCGATGCCGATTTGATCAGTCATCATTTGAGCCATTCAGTCAGCAGCTTGAAGCTGTCCTTTGTAGTTCTGTGTATGAAGAAATCAGTTCCTTTTAGAAGTCGACGAGGTAACGAGACCTGGGTGGTAGTGGGCTAATGCGAGCTGTTTTTGTCCAATATCTGTGCACCTGACGAACCTTGCAAGTGCACAGAGCAACGTGAGCCTGTTCGGGAGAAGAAAAAAGATCGGTGAGCTTTCGTAAAAATCCTTTCCTGCCTGGAGCGTGTCATTCAGTGTACCAGTGTTGGTTACCTTTGGTGTCCAAACCACCCGACGTGAAGGCGTTGTCTTTTTCGGCCTCCACACATCAATTAGAGGGAGAGGAGAAGAAGGAGGATGGCGAGGGAGAGAGAGAGAGAGAGAGAGAGAGGAGAGAGAGAGAGAGAGAGAGAGAGAGAGAGCAAAAGGGGGGGGGGAGAGTCAGTGACTGATTAAACTTTATTTTTGAATGGTGAGGCCAATTCATTAGCACACAGACCGACTATCTGCCGTTGCTACAGAACTACTCCTGATGTCTAATGTACCGCTAAACTACAGAGAGAGAGAGAGAGAGAGAGAGAGAGAGAGAGAGAGAGAGAGAGAGAGAGAGAGAGAGAGAGAGAGAGAGGTTGGGGGGGGGGGGGGGCAGAGCAGGGCAGGAAGAGTTGTCGGAAACTTTCCAGGTCTCTGGTGTTAGTGCCTGTATGCAGTGCTGATCTTGAGGCTTCACCAAGGTAAATGCTTTCGGGGAAGATGATGAAGAGCGGTGACCCTTTTGTCCCAGCAGCAGCAGGGTGCGCACCCACTGACGAACATTACATACTTGGGTCGGGGCGGCAGCACAGCATGTCAGGGGAAGTAATCAATGGCCGTGGGCCCCGGGCCGCCAGAGGCCCAATTAGCACTCGTGTTTCAAAAACAACTGCGGTGCAAAAGGGAAGCGGTGGTGCTGGTGTTGGCACCTCGGGGCTGTTTTGACGGCTGATGAATGCACACCGTACCGCCTGACTCTCCACAGATCAATGTCACAGCAGCGCCGTTTCGCCGTGTTCCGTAGTCTTGCGACTCGGGCAATCGAACACACGTTGATGGAAGGACGCGCTACAGAGCTTTGCCTCTTGTATCGCTTTCATTGAGGCGGCCAGGGATTTCGCGGCGCGAACGCGAAAACTGCCTGGGCGCAGATGTTTTCTGTGACTTTCCAATCCAACTTAGTTTATGTCGGGCCATTGGATTGCCCTTTCCACACTGCAGCGAAAATAGCCACCGCCACCGACATCAACAATATCCATTGGCTTCAGCGCGCTGACTTCTGGTTTTAATGCGCTTTGTAAGCGTCTGTCGCCGTTTCTCTGTCTCTGTCTGTCTGCCTCAGTGCTTGCGGGCCTGCCTGCCTCAGTGCTTGCGGGCCTGCATGCCTGTCTGCCTGCCTGCCTGCCTGCCTACGTGCCTGCCTGCCTGCCTGCCTGCCTGCCTGTCTGTCTGTCTCTCCCGTACTTTTCGATCCAGTAGTAAGCAGCCCGATGCACAATGCACCTAGCAATTATACTAGCCGATCCAGACGTCGACATTCAGATATGTCCATAACAAAAGTGACAATCAGGACATATCTATGACCCGTACGTCATGTACCCAGTGATATACATCACTGGCCAATCCAAAACTAAACAGCTGGCAAAGATGTTGGACTCGCCAGATTGTAAAGAGGACGTGTTTGACTACTTAACACTGTGACGAGTTAGTTTTTGTCTTCTTGCACGTGCCGCGTGTTCAGGCTGTCAGCTTGGGGCACTGTATCATACGCTGTTGCTATAGAAACGCATGTCGCTAGAAGGGGGTAACTGACTGTAAAGGCTCTGGTCCACTTTCAAGCGCGGCCATATGCCTACAACATGACGCATCATGTCACCAACAGATTTCATGTATCATGCTGCGCTCTGGTGGACGAAAAGGCAAGTGTGGGTAACAGTCATCTCTGAATGGCAGACACAAGCGATGAAGAAAGTGCAGCACTGGTAGCATTGGTATTACCCTGTCGGAGCTAGGGCGAAAAACGAAAGCTGTTATGTCATAATTCGTGACATTATATCACCGAAGAAACGAAGTCACGAAGAAAACTACGCCATATTTCTTTAATGTGTTCAAAGTAAGGTTTCGGCTAATCAGACCAGATGCATTACGTAGCCTGCTGGTAGCAGGCTCAGCTTACCGAGAATGCCTTTACGCGATTTCATCGATTATTAGACGGCTTTTGTCAGATCAGAAATCAGATCAGAATGGAGGAAGTTCTAAACCTACATGGCACAATCAGATAAGAATAGAGGAAGTTCTGAACCTACATGACAAAATCAGATGAGACTGGAGTAACTTCTAAACCTACATCACACAATCAGATGAGAATGGAGGAAGTTCTAAACCAACATGACACAATCAGACGCTTAACGTTGACGTCACGGTCTGTATGTTCCCATAGCAACTGATCGTACATGTTGTATCATATGTCCGTGCCCGAATGTGGCTCATAGCCCTAGCAGAACGTAATGATGCGCGTCAGTTGCACGTGCCACATGCTTCAGGCTGTCAACACGACAGTGTCGGACACCGTGCAGCTGGACTCTCAGCTCGTCTTGAAAACGTTAGAATCTTGTGACACATGTTTCACGTGCTGTATGTTGCAGGCTGTCAACGTGGACAGGGCGTCAGACACCGTGTTGCTGGACTCGCGGATGGTGGAGCGGATAGCGCTGGTCAACCACACGGAGTGTGAGTGTCGGGAGAAACCCCGTCTACCAGAGTAAGTTTCACTCATTTTCCCCAGGTCTTCTTACAACCCTGGCCATCATTTTATTGTGAGCTTTGGTGGTACTGTATCAGCACACAAGGGAGTTAATTAGCGCTCGAAATACGTAACAGAAGTACCACAAACAAAGACCTGAGTTGCCTACGGTAACTCACCGTGTAAATACAAGGTACATAAACTCCACCTGAGGTACATCCTCTTGGTAGTACTGTCTTTGATTCCGCTAAACTACTGAACGGTAGTGTACGTCCAGGCGAATAGAGGAGGGAGCTACAGCTACATGCTAGTGGCTGGCCACCCAGCGAAAGGCGGCAGTCATTCCTTTGTTAGTGCTCGCTGTCCATTCAGAAGTTACACTGACTCCTTCGGGCGTTTAACACTCCACAACACTGCCTTCGTGGTAATAGCTGTCCATTTTAAAGCTGCAGTGACTCCTTCATGATTTATATAGCCATCCACTACAATACCTTGCTGTCCACTTAGAAGCTACATTGACTCCGTGATGTTCAACCATCCAGGAAAGAACTGCTGCGAGGACATGGCGATGTGCGGCCATCCAATGAAAAGCAGCAATGATTCTTCGTTTAACTGTCCACCAAGAAGCGGTAGTAAATTCCTGGTGGTAATTCGCCAGCCAGTGAAATGCGGTATAGATGTCTTGATAAACGATTAGACACCAGTCTCATCAATGGAACGCTTCCAACCCCCTTTCGACCACTGTTCGCACGCTTTCCGTCCTGAAACTTTACGTTTTGTCAAGGATCAGTTTCGTGCTTTCAAACGTGGATTTTCAGCGTGGAGCCGCTGAGTAGGGAGTGATGGCACCAAGCCTCACTGACGTTTTAGGGCATAGCCTCGCTTGAGTTGGTGTGCGCTGATTCGCCTGTTTGCTTTGTGCTGAATCGTTGGCAAAATCACCGAATTAACTGTAACCAGAGACAGTGGTGCCACAGAGATAGCGGTCCGACTATCTCAGACTTAACATGTGTTCGTACTCAACAGCTTGCTGCCTGCGTTGGCAAGAGCCCTGGTGGGAGGTTGTTCACTGTCAAAGTTAAGTGGGTTGCACCAGTGTCTTCTTTTGATAGAGTGCGTGCAGTGGTTACAGCCCAGCTGAAAGAATTAGAAATGCAGTCTGAAGTGAGTTGATATTTAACGCTCTGCCAGTTGCGAAAGGTGTTTCAGGGCAAAGTGCAAAACTGAAACAAAACGTAAAGAACATTTTGAGATTGACTGACTGAAATTTAATTATGCAAAGATAAAGGTTTAGGCACGAATGCATGTCGGACAACCTGTCGTTTAAACATGTTAAGTCAGAGAGAGGGAGAGAGAGAGAGGCCATGTGCGTTTGGCAAGACCTTAAAATTGAATAACCTCGCTTCCATTTCGAAACTTTCCAGTGTCGAGAGAGGGCTAGGTCAATTGTAGTCCTTGCTGGCCGTCCCACACAGCGTGTATATATAGTGTCTGGCTCAGCAGACCTCAGCTCTGAGGACAACGTCACACAGTGTGTGGTGTCTGACTCACCAGACCTCAGCACTGAGGACAACGGCACACAGTGTGTAGTGTCTGGCTCACCAGACCTCAGCACTGAGGACAACGTCACGCAGTGTGTAGTGTCTGGCTCACCAGACCTCAGCACTGAGCACAACGTCACACAGTGTGTAGTTGTCTGGCTCAATAGACCTCAGCACGGAGGACAACGTCACGCAGTGTGTAGTGTCTGGCTCACCAGACCTTTTTGAAAAAGACAACGTCATACAGTGTGTCGTGTCTGGCTCACCAGACCTCAGCTCTGAGGACAACGTCACACAGTGTGAAGTGTCTGGAAAGCTGTGAGGAGGACAGTCCAGCGTTGACGAAGCGACTAGACAGAAGGCAAAGACCACTGTCTCCTTGCTGTAGTGGCAGACAGGGAGTCTTCGTTGACACCAATGTGACACCAGCTCTCTTGGCGTTTCTGTATGGCAGCTCACTTTACCCGCATCGGTGTCAGATTCCTTCTCAGATTCTTCTCTTTTGAGCAGCTGCTGCACAGGTGCCCTAGCTTAGAGTTAGAAAACATTCGATTCCTTGGCCGGAGAGAGAGAGAGAGAGAGAGAGAGAGAGAGAGAGAGAGAGAGAGAGAGAGAGAGAGAGAGAGAGAGAGAGAACTCGAACTCGAAACCTTTGATACTCAAAGATAGTAGCATAAGGTCCACTTGGACCTATCTAACAGCCAGTCCTTGCTATATACTGCTAACACAAATAAGCACGACTGTACTGCAAACATGTATTATAAGCACAATTAAGCAACGAGAGAGAGAGAGAGACTACCTGCTTCTTGTGAGTTTGTACTTAAGACAGGTAATTGAGCTGTCTCTGACTTTAGTGGCGTAAAAACAAATTTCCTCTTTCTTGGACTTTGAAAGAGATTTGAGCATTTTGCATGGTAATAAAACTCTACTGACATTTATAAGTCAATTCATGGCGGTTTGGCTGATTCTGATTGAACTTAAAGGTCACAGGTGCAACAAAACGATAGAAACAGACGTGAATGCTGTTGATTTTTTATTATTATTATTTTTTTTTGTGGGGGGGGGGGGGGGGGGGGGGTTCCAGCTGAGTTTAGTGTTTGAATGACTGTTACAGACATGGATATAATGATGAATATTATGCTTTACATATTTGTTAGTTTTTCTTTTATAGTATTGCTATAGGGAGACTGCCGACACATGATCCGTTCCAGCGAAAACATAAATATATCAAACTTTGTATTGGTTTTCTCGAAATCCAAAGTCTGCATGGTGATCAGTAATCCCCGTCAGGCACCTTAACAGGTCAGTGGGTATACCAATACCGGCAACCTTGTACCATTTTATCGTCACAGGAGAAGTTGAAAACACGACGTTTTTCTCAGCCTTCTGAGCGTGTGCCATTCTCGTGTTTCAAGAAACGGGCCGGCGAGGAAAAGGCTGCGCACGTTTGGATCGTTGCCGACAGAGATTTTACGTTCATTTTCTTTCTGCATCTTTTGACAATCTTTTGAAGTCTGTAAACACTGTCGTTTGATGTCCATAGCAATCAGT
>OY757549.1:1851445-1860442 GCA_963584105.1 Alviniconcha strummeri
GTCAATTAACTCCGCAAGGTGACAGCTAGCAGACTGAGGCAAAACCAGTCTGCCTCAAGTACGCTTTCTTCATCCAAATGATCTTAGTACCGTACCCTTCCTGCACTCGAAGCCGATGCTGTCACGACGTAAACGTGTTTAGTTAATTACCGAGGAATCTCGGGAGAGGTGCTGGCGGGGACCTAGATTCCAGGTTCACTTACTGTGAAGGGTAAAGTCACGAGAGGTATACATCAACCATAAAGATATAACGCCTTACCGCAAACCAGCTCACGCAGGAAACGAGGCTCCTTTGCAGCTTTGAAGCGGGAACTCATGCAGTCATCTCTCTCTCTCTCTGTGTTTGCGAGAGTGCTCTCCCCCCCCCCCACCCCACCCCCAGCTCTCCTCCTCCCTTACTGTTCTTTATAAGATAAGCATTGACTGCTTCTGTTTTCTTTTCCGATACTAGTCATATGAACTGATCAGATGTTCTGCTGCTTCATTTGCTCGTAATATGCTCACCGTATGCTCATAATATGTAACTGAATGATGTACGGCATTTGTTCATCTGGAGCTGTGAGCACGCTATGTTTTGTGTGGAAATTATTATGCATAACGATTCACTCGCTCATTCATGCCTATATGTATACAAATAATGGTGTAATTTGATATCTGTTCATCAGTAGCTTAACAAGGACTAGTTGTTAGACAGGTTTTTGGCTGAACCTCAACACAATGCTTGTAAAATAAAGTTTTCGAGCTCGATTTCGAGTTCTCTCTCTCTCTCTCTCTCTCTCTCTCTCTCTCTCTCTCTCTCTCTCTCTCTCTCTCTCTCTCTCTCTCTCTCTCTCTCTCTCTCTCTCTCTCTCTCATTTTCACTCATTGATTCATGCCTACATGATTGTATAAATGATGCCTGTAATTTTATATTTACTCATCAGTAGCTTAGATAGAACTAGCTGTTAGACAGGGTTTTTACCAAACCTAAACTACAATCCTTGTAAAATAAAGTTTTCGAGTTCGAGTTCTCTCTCTCTTTCTCTCTGTGCTAAGACTATGAACTAGAATAGATGGTAACAATAGCTGTGTCGGTCGAGTGCCTAGGAACAAAACTGACTGGTTGGGATTTGGTGGAGGGGAGAGAAAGTCAGACAGCGAGGGGCGAGAGAGATACTGGGTTTCATGGTTTTATTCGATTTAATCTTATATGGCCCAACAAACGGCGGCAGTGGTATTCATTTTATCGATGACTCAATCAGTTACTTATTTATTGGATCCACATTGTCTCACATCAGGGGAAGCAAACTCTATCATAACCAGATGTACATTTCAAAACGCTCCTCATACTCTTCACTTTTTCTCAAGTCAAATCCACAAAACCAATCTCTGCACAAACACAACCCCCCCCCCCCCCCCCACAAACATCCCAGCTACAACACATTTTTGAAGAGTCTTGTCAAATAAGCATACAAGGCCAGGACGTGCTGGTATCATCGACTGTTCCGTCCAAAATATCGATACGAGATTAAAAGAAAAATATTTTAAAAAGGAATGGACACAAACAATTAAACAAAAATGATGTTACATGCTTACACGTTATGTAAATCCATAAAGGCAAGTATATATATGCACACACACACACACACACACACACACACACACACACACACACACACACACACACACACACATATATCTATATATATGTTTATGTGTGTGTGTGTCGGTGCGTGCGTGTGTGTGTGGGTGCGTGCGTGCGTGCGTGCGTGCGTGTGCGTGCGTGCGTGCGTGCGTGCGTGCGTGCGTGTGTGTGTGTGTGTGTGTGTGTGTGTGTGTGTGTGTGTGTGTGTGTGTGTGTGTGTGTGTGTGTGTGTGTAGTTGTGTGCGTGCGCGCCATCTGGCAGCAGTCTACACATACCACTTACCAAATGTCATCTCCTAGCTGCTAAACAAGATCGAGCCACACAAAACACCTAACCCTTAACGAAAAATGATAACGAATTTTCTGGAAAAAGTTCAGGAAACTGTCCTGTTAAATAAACGTTCTTTTTAACCTTTTGGTGTGTTTGCATTGAAAGGAAATTAGCGCGCAAATTAAAACATGGACAAGAGTCCACAGACCCTGACAAACTGAGCACCTAGAAATCGCCACTCCGAAGACACCTGAATAACGCATGGGAGGGCGGAGTGGGGGACGGAGAGAGGGAAGGGGACGGGCAGAGAGAAAGAGAGACAGACGGTAAATAAAACAGGAGCCCACGTCAGGTCGCATTGTTCAGGACGGACGTACGTGCGCTCCAAAGGGTTTCTGTATCTCGGACAATCCTTCATTTCTTTTACCATTTTCCATTTCCCCCCTCCCGTCAGATTGACTCTGTTTAAGGTTTTCCATATCTAAATATAACGCCTCAACAATTAACTACTATTTGCTCGTTGTTTTTTACACTTCGACCTAAAATCCTTCACTTCTTACGCTCTTACGTTTGGAGGTAGCGTATGACTCTATGAGGCTGTTTTACTGGTATTTGCATTATATCTATGATCTTATCTTGTACTTATGTATTATGTATTATACCGTGTGTTATCTTACTGGTATCTTTTATGCAGTCGTAAGGCAAATTTCTATGTTATTCATTGACAATAAAATTTCTGTATTCTGTATTCAAAGTAGTTAGTTACTGTGCTCCGTGAACACCTCCCAGCTGGGTCATTGGCTACTTACGTCTCCCCAAACTCCAGGCACTGGTTTCAGACATCCTTCCTTGGAGGAAGGTGCCGGAAAGCGATGCTCGGAGTGTGACGTCTCCCCTCGCTGAAACACGCATTGCCCGAGCTGTTTACCAGTCGGCAGACAGGCATCTCCGGAGATGCTGACACATGGAGGCCTGTTGGCACCATGCACTCAGCCTGGCCGGTGTCGTCAATAACCAGTTCATCATCTCTTGATGCTTCATTGTCAGCCTGGCATCATCGATAAACGGTCCATCATCAGCTGACCAGTCAACTGGTGTCATCGATAATCAGTCCATCATTTCTTGATGCTTCATTGTCAGTCTGGTATCATCGATAACCCGTCCATCATCGGCTGCCCTGTCAATGTCGGCCTGGCATCCCTGATAGCCAGTCCATCGTCTGTTATGCTCTGGCGTTAAGCCGTGCCTTAATAAGGCAATTCACTTCAGTTGAGTTTAATACGATCTATGCGCTCGGAAATCCCATATGCGCGCTCCATCCCGTCTCTAAGAAGCTTCCCCAACGTTGCCTTTTAACGGTTCCAATGTTTCAACGTTTACCTTACTTACGATGTCCATTTCTCGTCCTGTCAAGAATAAAAATCTGAAACAAGAATTACAAAACAAGCCACGTTTTGTAGCTTGACAAAGGGGATTACCCCGAAAGCTTGCAGATTGTGTGTTCGTCTCCTAACAAATAGGCGTTCTTTTGAACCTTGATTGTGTTTGGATCTCGTCCTTTCGAGGAACATCGCCAAGCGCTTCTTTCTACGCCTCTGTCCTCCCAGCGATCGATGACGTGACGTCATGGCTTTGTGTCCGCACGGAGTGTTTCAAGCCACTCAGCACTTCAGACGGCTTGGAGTATGCTTTGACCTGTTACACTTTCTGTCTCCTTTGCGTTGGTGGGAGATCTAGCATAAACCACATAACCTCAGTGGGTGAGTTCAGGGTGGTTCCCAGTATGACTCGCAGGACTCCCAGTTCTGCACTCTGTCCAGCCTTAGTAGATTTGTTCGTGTCATTGCTGGGAGGCCTGGTTCATAGTCAATGACTCTGACCACCACATTTTGAAACAGTAGAAAGAGATGGTGTTGTTCAATACTAATAGTTAGCTTTTGCCTCCGATCCAGATCTATTTGAGCTGCTCAGTTTTTGTGTCCATTGCAGCTTTGTGTGTTGGGTCTCGTTTGGTCGAAGCCTTCCTTTCGGCCAATGTTTCACTGCGGCACGCATATTTCTGTCCAAGCTTTATCAGTCTCAATGTCCCACCACGGTGGCTGCCACTGTCTTTTCGTGAGCCTTTCACACTTTGTTTTTCGCATAAGCAACTTTGAACCCGTCTTTCCGTACCTGGAAGGGTTGTGTGGCTTGATCATTTCTTCCTAGCTGGGTTTTTTAGGCTGAAAATTACGTGCACGTAGCCATCACGCCATCTATCGCCCGCAGCTTCTTCCGGGGCTTTCCCTTGTGCGCCGTTGCCCTGCTGATCCCATATGCTTGACCGGGCGTTGAAGTCTCCACACACTACAGTTGTGTCCCCGAGTTCATCTTCTATTTATTTCCAGGAAGTCCCAGGCTGCCTTGGTGGATACTGTGCCTGGGTACGGGTGTACGTATGCAGTGGTCAGGACCAGACGTGTGTGTTTTTCGTCAGGCTTTTGTAGGCTAAACCTTAAGCTCCGGGAATTGTTGCTTTACTGAGTTAGGTCTACTGCGGAAACTGTTTCGTAGGACTTTGCGCATTGTAATCGTCATTCCTCGCCCTTCATGCCACTGAACGACCACGATGTCGTTCAGTTCTGGTGGCGTCTCTGGGCGTGTTCTCGTTTCCTGCAGGCAGAGGACATCAAAGTCATAGGCAAGCCTTTTTAGGACTGTTCTTCGTTTGCTAGCACCAGCACAGTTCCAGGAACAGATCCTGAAGTGCTTCCTTCATAAACGTCGGCCTTCGTCATGTTGTATCTGAGGCCTCCGCGGTCCTACTTTCCCTTCCCATTCTCTTTCCTCGTTTCTTTGTGCGTTAGGGGTTCTCGATTGACGTCTCGAGCCTGGTGCATGATCTCGTTGCGCTGGTAAGATCTGATGTTCTTGTTTTTTTGTTTTTTTGTTTTTTTAATCCATGGCATGTATGCTCGATACTGAATGTCCTAGTCAGTCACTCTGGGACTCCCGGAGAGCCGTTGTTTCAGAGACCATGACCCTGGTGCCGCCCTGCATACAGACTGCCAGCGTTACGACTCTTGATCTCAACATCCATTCAGCCCCTTATAGGCACGTGGGTCCACCGTCGGCGTGGTCAGTTGTGCCTGGTGTCATTTCACTAATTGTCTTAGGATAGTTATAGATCAGCACTCGCCATGCGATGGTCTCTTTTATGCATGGAGTTGTTACTGTTATTCTCTTAACCAAAAATGCTAGAGAATTTTCTGGAAAAGGGTCAGCAAAAATAAGCGTTCTGTTTAACTTTTTATGTGGGAGAGAGAGAGAGAGAGAGAGGGTGGTGGTGGAGGGGGGATCATGGTGGGGGTACTTAGGAAAATTCGTGAAGACATTAAATGCTCTATAACGCTCATCGTAATAAACTTTATCATGCAGAAGTAGCAACACACCACAAATACCCTCAGACTATGACCTAATTATCTATGTAAAAGATTGATTTCTGCAAAATTAGGTTACACTGTCACAAGTCCCGGATTGCTGCTGGCAATCAGTGAGATCAGATTCCAAGCACGTAGTATGCTACGTCGACCAATCCCTCTTCTTTTTTCTTTTTTTCCCCCTTTTTTTCAGTCGATGAGATAATTTATGTCTTCGTAAACCGACTTCCCGGTCATTTTTTATATATTTTTTTCCATAGATACGATTCATTGTTACTGTCGTGTTAAAGTTACAGTGACACATACTACAGTAATGCAACATTTCAACGCTCCGATAGTCAGCACAGACCAACAACAATTAACAATCGCCTACCAACAGTCTAGAACGACCAGTCAACAAAAAGCAATTGTATGGCATTCAACGACCAGTCAACAAAAAGGAACAATTGTATGCCGATAGCGTTCAACGACCAGTCAACAAAAAGGAACAATTGTATGCCGATAGCATTCAACGACCAGTCAACAAAAAGGAACAGCTGTATGCCGGTAGCCTACAACGACCAGTCAACAAACAGGAATATCCTACAATGACCAGTGAACAAAACAGGAACAGCCTGCAACGACCAGTGAACAAACAGGAACAGCCTGCAACGACCAGTGAACAAACAGGAACAATCGCATGCCAATAGACTACAACGACCAGTGAACAAAAAGATAATTCACTACAGAATGTGCAGCTGATGATTAATCATGAGTGTTCATCTGCTGACACTGGTGACGAATTCCATTATGTTTTCGGTTGTCCTTTTTTTGCTGAATCCAGAACAAAATGTCTTTCATCATTTTATTGTAAAAATGCAAATGCTAATAGATTTCAGTCTTTTTGTGCAGTAAAAAGAAACGATTATTGGTAAATTTAGCACACCTTTTGAAATTTATTATGAGTGAATTCTGATGTCAAGTATACGTAGAACGATAACAAGAAAATTTCTTTATCTTTTTTTATTTTCTATTAATGTTGTAATCCCTAGTTTTATAGAATGTATGCCTGTCGATTCATCCTTTCCCCCTCTTTCCCCCCATTTTTTTTTGTTTTGGTTCATGATCTATTCTCTGGTTTCTCGTTGTTTTTGTTTTGGAAATGCTTACGATTTTGTTTCTGTTTTTGTAGCTTTTTTTTTTTTTTTTTTCTTCTTTTCTTTTTGTTGTAGGCACTTGTATTTTATGTATACTATCGTGTCTTACCAGATGTTCTTTCATTGATGTTTTTTCATGTACCCCCACTGGGGTTTCTGAAATAAACTCCTTGACTTGACTTGTTCCTTGGCCAGCGTCTCGGTCCACACTGACAGCTGAGGGCAGTTTAGCCGGACCCGCCGACTGAAAGCTGTGTGCCAAATATAGACATGTCACTGGAGTCATCCAGTGCCCACGTAGAGCAGTCGCGATGCATGATGTCACAATATTGGCCACTGATCGATATAGCCACTGAAAGGAAAGCGCTTCAGATGACGAAGATTATAGCTATTTTTTTGTGGAAATTATGAGAGAGAAAAAAGAGAAAAAAGCCAGCTCGCTACTCATTGGCTGATATCATGTTTCATGTCAGTAAGTTAATCACCTGCTATCAGCATGTAACCTGTCTATTTCGACACACATAACAGTTCCCACAGCATCTCTCTCTCTCTCTGTCTGCCTGTTTGTCTGTCTAGCACTTTTTCCTTCCTCTTCCTCTGTCTGTCCGTATCTGTCTCTCCTCCTCCTCCTCTCTTCCCCCCCCCCTTCCCTCTCCGACTCTGTTCCCCCTCTGCCTCATCCCTCTCTCTCTCTTCCTCCTCCCCCACCTCTCTCCCCCCTCTACTTTCTCCTCTCTCTCTGGCTCCACCCCTCTCTGTCCCCTCCCCCCTGCCTTCTCTTTTCTCTGTCCCCTCGCCCTCTGTCTTCTCTCTCTCTCTCTCTCTCTCTCTCTCTCTCTCTCTCTCTCTCTCTCTCTCTCTCTCTCTCTCTCTCCCCCCCCCCTCGCCCCCCGCGCTCCACTCTGTCTCTCTCGCTCTCTCTCTGACGTCCAGAACGTATGATGATCGAGTATTTTTCTCTCCACAACCTGTACACTCCTAAGGCCTTTGCTGTGTTGCTGAGAGCGGTAGGAACCTCCCAGCTGAGCCAGTACAGGATAATAGCACTGCTTCGCACGACTACAAGCGTGTACTCTCCCTCTCCCCCTTTCCCTCCCCACCTGTCTCTCCCCCCCAGCTCTCCCCATCTCCCACTCCCCCCACCTTCCCCCTCTCTCTCTCCCCCTTTCCCTCTCCCAACTGTCTCTCCTCCCCTCCCCCCAACTCCCCCCATCTCCCTCTCCCCCCCACCTCCCCCATCTTTCTCTCCCCCTTTCCCTCCCCAACTGTCCCCCCCCCCCACCCCAACTCTCCCCACCTCCCTCTCTCTCCCCCCTCCCCCTCTCTCCCCCTTCCCTCCCCACTGCCCCCCCCCCCCAACTCTCCTCACCCCCCTCTTTCTCCCCTCTCCCCCACCTCCCAATCCCCCTCCCCCTCTCTCCCCCTCCCCCCTCTCCCCCTCCCCCCTCTCTCCGCCTTCCCCTCTCTCCCCTTCCCCCTCTCTCCCCCTTCTCTCTTCCCACTTCTCCCTCTCTCTCCCATCCTCCCTCTCTCTCCCCTCTCTCTCCACTCCGCTCTCACTCCCTCTCATATACACGCACACGCGCGCGCGATGTCGCCGAATTAGACATAGATAAGTTCGCAGCTTTTATTTTGGTATCTTCCACCCATCCGACCAAGGTGTTTGAGAACCGGGTTTCTTCATCCGTGAAACACTGAACTGATTAACAAAGAACGTCATGCTGAGTGCACGTGCCCCAGTTTCCGAAAGGTGGGTTTTATAGCTCATTACTCAAGTTGCATTCTAGCTTTCAAAAATAAAATAAAAACACTGCAAGTACCAGCCTAAAGTCAAATGAACGCGCAGTAATCCTTACATGACCACCGTGGGACACGGTCGATAGCATTGTGTTTTGGGAATCTATTTTCTTGTTCGCATGCTTGCAGAAAAGGAGACGGTCGCCGCTGTTTTTGTAATCGGCCAACATACTGTTGTTGCAATTTCAGCGCATGGTGAACTCGGAATAATCAGGCACTCAAAATAATGAGTTTGGACTGACATTTTACTGTGGCTATTTTTCTTCTTGTTCTCTGCTGCTCATAGCTGAATTACCAGTCGCCGGAGAAAGCGACACGTTCCATCGCACCCAAAATAGAATTTTAATTAGCAGCCCGCAGGGAGGAGAGGTCGCGGGCAGGGGCGGGCACAAGTGCAACCGGAAGTGCAAATGTGTGGCCTGAAATTGGGTCTGATTCTCCCCTGAATTCTGCTCACACTCCTCACGCTGTTCTGCATAACTGTTCATGTTCCTCAAATAGGCGGCTTTCGTGTGTTAAACAGCTAGCGGCGTGTGTTTGTGTTCTCCGAGTTTTCAACTCTTTCCTTCTGGTCGTGAGTGATTTTCAATCGTGGCACAGTTCATTTCAGCACCGGTTTCCACAGCGGCACTGTGGCGTGTGACCCTCTTTTTCTTTTTTTGCCGGAAGTCGGGAATTGAAAATGCATTACGGATCTGTAGCAAATCGGCCCACAGCATGTAGACTGCGATTAGAACATGGAGACTTTTC
>OY757549.1:1860642-1870642 GCA_963584105.1 Alviniconcha strummeri
AAAATGCGAATACCTGTACCTCTCTAACCGCACACCTTTCCCCAGGCGTTAATTAAGAAACCCGTTTTAAAATATTTAAATAAAGTGTTTGCTGTATCAAGGCTGTGTGTGTGTGTGTGTGTGTGTGTGTGTGTGTGTGTGTGTGTGTGTGTGTTTAGCAGCTTGCTTACTCGGTTAAGCTAAATTCCCGACTAACTGACTTGCGGACTGATTGAATGATTGACCAACTTTCCTGATGGACTGACTTGCTGGCAGACTGACCATTAACAGTCATGAGTCGGTTAAGTACACAACAGACCTACCACCAAGGCACTTGTAGCGTACGCTCTATGATCCGGCGGTTGGTGGGTCGGGTTCGAATCTCGCCAGCAGTAAACCTTTCTTCAAACGTGTTACCCAGTAGCAGATGCTACTAAATACAGTGAGCCGCCCACGCTCCAGCAGCCTAAGCACAGGAGGGCTTGCGTGGCTGGTTTGTTAAAATCTTTGGTGCGGTGAAAGGGAACCAGTGGATCTCTACAGAGACGCCGGACAGGTACCGATTCGCCGTTTTCCAAATCACCGTAAGGTGGCAACTCACCGCTTCCCATATCGCGTAAGGTGGCAATTCGCCGTTTTTTAAATCATTGTAAGGCGGCAACTCGCCGTTTCCCATATCGCCGTAAGGTGGCAATTCGCCGTTTTTTTAAATCATTGTAAGGTGGCATCTCGCCGTTTCCCAAATTTGTATCACCGTAATGTGACCAACAAACTCTCCGTTTTTGCCGACCTGCGTCTTTCAGAGAGAGAGAGAGACAGAGACAGAGAGAGAAACAGACAGAGAGAGACAGAGACAGAGAGAGACAGAGACAGTGACAGAGAGAGACAGAGACAGAGAAATGCGTGGGGGGGGGGGGGGGAGGGGGGGGGGGAGGGGCGCACTCGGGCGTGTGTGTGTGTGTGTGTGGTTGTGTGTCTGTGTGAGTGTGTGAGTGTATCTGTATGTATGGGCGTGTACGCGCGCCTGTGTGTTTGCGTTTTACTGTCATAGTATTATTAATATTGTGGACCTATTTACACACCGGAGCCAGCGTAATAAAGAAAGATATGTTAAAACAAGAGCATCGTTGTTATTTGGTCATTTCATGTACTATACCACTACGGGGTGCTCACGTATTCCTGCCTCATAGGGCGATAAGGACAAAGGCACCAATTTTGACAGCGAAATGGAAAAGGTGAATGGATCAACCGACTTCCCCGGATCATCCCTCCGTCCCCTTCCGTCCTTCTTCCGTCCCCCTCCGTCCCCCTTCGCCTCCCTCCGTCCCCTTCCGTCATTCTTCCGTCCCCCTCCGTCAGCCTTCGTCTCCCTCCGTCCCCTTCCGTCCATTTCCGTCACCCTTCGTCTCCCTCCGTCCTCCTTCCGTCCCCCTCCGTCAGCCTTCGTCTCCCTCCGTCCCCTTCCGTTCCCCTCCGTCCATTTCCGTCACCCTTCGCCTCCCTCCGTTCCCTTCCGTACTCCTTCCGTCACCCTCCGTCAGCCTTCGTCTCCCTCCGTCCTCTTCCGTCCATTTCCGTTACCCTTCGTCTCCCTCCGTTCCCTTTCGTCTCCCTCCGTCCGCTTCCGTCCACTAACGTCACCCTCCGTCTCCCTCTGTCTCCTTCCGTCCACTTACGTCACCCTTCGTCTCCCTCCGTCTCCTTCCGTCCACTTACGTCACCCTTCGTCTCCCTCCGTCTCCTTCCGTCCACTTGCGTCTCCTTCGTCTCGCTCCGTTCCCTTCCCTCTCTCTCCGTCCCCTTCCGTCCCGTCACAGTAATGTCATCCTGTGTGTGTCGGAGGACATTTAACTACCACCGAAAATAAGACAGCAGGAACTGAGTGTAGCCTATCACCGAGGGAATAACAGCAATTTATCCAGCTGGAACTATAAACCCAAACTAATTAAAAAAATCCTCAGTAGTGATGAGTATCTGGTGTCCCATTACTTCATAACATGAAAATAAGATCATAATTGTTTCACTGGTTAAACAAAGGCATACGAGGGGGCAGTTTTCTCCTTCATTTTCTCAGTCGATTGTTCACTGATATGTGATACACACACACACACACACACACACACACACACACACACACACACACACACACACTCACGCACACACACATACATACACACGCACACACACACACACACACACACACACACACACACACACACACACACACACACACACACACACAAACACACACACACACAAACACACACAAAGAACAAATAAATAAAAACACCACACACACCAAAAAACACAACAAAAACAAGAAACAAAAACAAACGAACAAATAAATAAATATAAAATAAATATAAAAAAGCAAATCTGAAAGGCTTTAAAATAAAATCACATAACAAAATAAAATGTAAAAACATTTTCCCTCTGTCCTTTACGGCTTCAGCGGGCCATGACACTCTTCAAGTATCGAAAATGTTTTTCTGAGTGGGTTCAGTGTGCATTCCCCGGAGACTGTCCACTTCCTGAAATACTGTGTTGGAGTCAGTGTAGGGAGAAAAGTAAATATTGATTTACCATACACAGCTGGGAAATTTCCAGCCTAATTACAGGGGTTACAACGGACACTGCGAAGCTTCAAATCTGAGGGATGAAGATTGGATGACTGACAAGAGTTGATGGAGGGGCCGAGCGTTTTTGACAGGGTCTTTTGTGGACGGGTGTATACCACAGGGAACGATGGCAGAGAAGGACGATGGCAGAGAAGGACGATGGCTGAGAAGGACGATGGCAGAGAAGGACGATGGCAGAGAAAGGAGACAGTGACAGCCTAGGGGTAAGATGACAGCAGTGCAGGATGATTTTGATTGATTGATGATCGCTTATATAGCGCTATTCTCCGTTCTCTTTAGCAGACTCACTGCGCTCGCATGTGGTGCTACATGAGTGACTAGCTTTTTATAGCGCGTTTTTGAATATCCACCGAAGTGGTGTACTTACAGCGCTGGCATGGCTGGTGCCACATGAAACTGCAGCCGTTTCGGCGCAAGTTCTGTGTACACCATACAACCATGCATCATGTCACTTCATGCAAAGCCACATACGTAAGGTGTATGTGTGTTTAGCTGTAACCTGCCACCTGCACTTGGCAGAATGACCGGGATCTTTTACGTGCTACTGCGGTAACACGGGGGTGGAACGGATACCGAAATAAGAGTCAGCACAGATAGTCGACCCTGGAGAAGGAAATTCTCCCGCCGCTCCTGCAGGGATTCGAACCCGCGACCTTTCAGTCACGAGTCCGGCGCTCTAACCACTGAGCTATCCCCGCCCCTGGGGATGATGGTGATGATGACATAGCAAGGGGAAGACGACATAGCAGGTGGACGACGACACATCAGAGGGGTGATGACACAGCAGGGGAGATGATGACACAGCAGGGAGAAGATGACACTGGGAGAAGATGACACAGTAGGGGGAAGATGACACAGTAGGGAGACGATGACTCAGCAGAGAGAAGATGACACAGCAGGGAGACGATGACACGGCAGGGGAAAGATGACAGATTAGGGGGAAGATGACACAGTAGGGAGAAGATGACACGGCAGGGGAAAGATGACAGATTAGGGGGAAGATGACACAGTAGGGAGAAGATGACACGGCAGGGGAAAGATGACAGATTAGGGGGAAGATGACACAGTAGGGAGAAGATGACACGGCAGGGAGAAGATGACACAGCAGGGAGACGATGACACAACCAGCAGAAGATGACACAGCGGGCAGACGATGACACAGCGGGGAGAAGATGACACATCAGGGAGACGCTGACACAACGGGGAGACGGTGACACAGCCGGGAGAATACGACACAGCCGGGAGACGCTGACAGCATGATGGTGACCGCGGATTGTTTTGTAGAAGACATCCGCTGAAGCTGCTGATAGTAGGGTGGTTTGGTTTTGCTGCTGTGATGAAGAGCCACAGCAATTATGATTAGGCGCAGGGGTTTAAATGTGTCTTTAGACTTGCTCTGAATCGAAGCAGGTGTGTGTGTGTGTGTGTGTGTGTGTGTGTGTGTGTGTGTGTGTGTGTGTGTGTGTGTGTGTGTGTGTGTGTGTGTGTGTGTGTGAGTGTGTGTGTCCATCTCTGACGCTGTGAAGATTGACATGACGTGCATATATAGGCAGAACAGCCATAGGCAGAACAGCCATAGGCAGAACAGCCATAGGCAGAACAGCCATAGGCAGAATAGCCATAGGCAGAACAGCCATAGGCAGAACATCCATAGGCAGAACAGCCATAGGCAGAATAGCCATAGCAAATGTGTTGCCAATACTCGTATTTCAGGCCAGACTGAAGTTTTCACTTCATTTGCACATAATGGCAATGCTATATTCTGCTATTTACACACCGGTGAGCACCCGTCCATACATGAATACTCTGTCTGTCTGCCTCTGTTTCTGTCTGCCTGCCTGCCTGCTTGCTTGTTTGCCTGCCTGCCTGCCTGCCTGCCTGTCTGTCTGTCTGTCTGTCTGTCTGTCTGTCTGTCTGTCTCTCTCTCTGTCTCTGTCTCTCTGTCTCTGTCTCTGTCTCTCTCTCTCTCCACACACACATGCTCTCTCCACACACACGCACTCTCTGTGTCTCTCTCCACACATAAACACACACACACAAATATACAAACATGAATACACACGCGCATAAAGGTACACACACACACACACACACACACACACACACACACACACACACACACACACACACACTTTTAAAAAAAATAACAGAAGAAGACTCTCAAAACTTTATTCGTAAATAGATAATAATGTTACTTGGTGAGATTCTTTTTCTGGGACGATTCCCTCACTCCAGTGACAATGAGCGGTCGACGTGAATAAATACGTAGGTCACTATACAGGTCGCTTAATTATCATCAACAAATAGTTATGCTTTAGAATCAGCACCTCGTCCGTCTTCACAGTTCCAGATAACAGCAGATGTTTGACAGAGATATCGCTTTAGGTTCCAAGACATTTTTTTTACAGACACACATGTGGCGGAGACAAAGCGAGGTTCTCGGATCTAAGTCATGCACATGATTATGGTGATGGTGAATAAATAGAACAGCACCGCAGTGAAATCCCTTTACATATAAGCTACATGCACACAAGAAAACGATTCACGGTTGTCGTATTTACAACAAAATATTAAAGTCGTGCGTCTCTACAAAGAAAACAATGCATTGCACTCGTCAAGTTTCATATGTACAGCAATATAATATACAGCAACGTTTACTACTTTATAACTCATCACATACTACGGTTAGCGTTCTTAAACAAACGCGCAGGCATGCAACTGCTGCGACAGTTAAAGCAAACAAGTCTGTATCCGGCAAAAGCAAGTCCACAAAAGTCGCTTGCTGTGTGGCTCTCCGATAGCTAGTGGTGGTTCATTTTTCATCTCAACTGGGGGGGGGAAGGAAACAAATCTGACACTGTATATAGGCATTAAAGTACCACAACTGTTGCTTAACTGTTGGCTTGTCGTTTGAAAAGGGGGATTACCCCGAAATTTAGCACGGTCTGTATTGTCACATTTAGTAAGCGTTCTTTAAAACTTTATTTGTTTGGATCTCATCATCTCACCGGAGGCAGACTGGACCATTATTAATGAGATGGATCACGAAGTCGATAGGGAGGCTGGGGACAGTTCTGACCTGGGGTCATCTGTACTGAGCTAGGTCACGGCGGGTCACGAGATCGAAACCGAGGCTGGAATTTAGGACTACGTGTGCCGATGGCTGACAACCACAATGGCTGATGAAAAGACCAAAGTCACGAGCGTGTTGTGCACTTCTTGGAGTGTTTTTTGTTTTGTTGGTTTGCTTGTCTTTTTTTCTTCTTCTTTTTTTTTTCTTCTTTTTTTGGGGGGAGGTGTTTGTGAGTGTGCGTGCGTGCGTGCGTGCGTGCGTGCGTGTGTGTGTGTGTGTGTGTTATTATGTTGTTGTTGTTTTTGATTCCGAGGATAACAACAAATTACTCATATAATCTTTTGTTTGGTGAGGGGTAACGTGGATGGTTACAAATCAAGATTCAACGAGGCAAATGTCCACAGTTCAAAGTGAGTGGGGAACGTAGTCGCTTTCGTGACCAGCCGTGACCCAGATCATTAACAGCGACCCCGGGTCAATACTGCCCCAGCATCGCGTTCGATTTGGTGACCCGGTGTGACCTCCCTCATGAATATTCTAAAGAGTGGTCCGAGGGGTTCTCTCCCTGAGGTCATCGGCTAGTGATCCGCACAGAGAGAGTCCCGGGTTCGATTCTGATTCATCCCGGGGCTCAGCGCTGTACTACACCTTTCAGTCTGGCGTGGATACTGGACTGAGGGTCTAGTCCTTTACATGAGTACAACCGCCCCCCCCCCCCCCCCCCTCCACCCTTTACCTTACCCCTTACCCAAAAAGAAAAAGAAGGCAATACGAATCATTGTGCTTCCGGCCGTACTCACAAAAGACATGGCAACTGAGACGAAAACAAGAGGGATGGCGCAAAGAAACAGACGCCACAGACAGAGCACAAGGTGAGGGAAAGAGACAAAGAGACAGAGACAAGGCCACAGACAGAGCATACAGTAAGAGAAAGAGACAAAGAGAGACTGAGACAAAGCCACAGACAGAGAATAGAGTGAGGGAAAGAGACAAAGAGAGACTGAGACAAAGTCACAGACAGAGCATAGAGTGAGGGAAAGAGACAAAGGGAGACTGAGACAAAGCGACGGACTGAAAACAAAAAGAGAGATAGAGACAGACTCA
The DNA here is from genome assembly GCA_963584105.1 of Alviniconcha strummeri. Classification (NCBI taxonomy): domain Eukaryota; kingdom Metazoa; phylum Mollusca; class Gastropoda; family Provannidae; genus Alviniconcha; species Alviniconcha strummeri. The sequence continues at coordinate 1,867,438 of OY757549.1, forward strand.
AAGTCACAGACAGCATAAACAGAGAGGGAAAGAGACACACACAGAGACTGAGACCGAGACAGAGAGACTGAGACCGAGACCGAGACCGAGACAAAGCCACCGACAGAGAAAAAAGGGAAGAGACAAAGAGATACAGAGGCAAAGCAACCAACAGACAGACACAGAGATATATACACACACTTAAATGGCCTTCAGCAATGGATTACGAAATATCGCACACATGTATGACATAAGCAAACAACGGCAGAGTTAACTGACAGGCAATGCCACCGAACATACAAAAAAGGCTGAATACAACTGCATGTGGATTCAAACTTGTCAGCATCCTCATCATTGCCTTCTGCATCAAATCGATTCCATTACATTTTCAGAGACGATAAACATGGCAGATAAACAAGGAAAAGCTGTTGAACACTTTGTCGCGAGTATGCGGGTCACAACAGTGGCATAGACAAGTACACAACGCTAGAACGCCTAATACTCCAGGTGTAAATTCAAACTGCGATACGGCATGGTTCTGTCTCGTCTGGGGGTGAAAAGACGACGAAATAATGAACGAACGACGAACGAATGAACGAAACGAAGAAGAAAAAAGACTACTGAGAACACGTGTTCTGAAACTCGTGTCCTGAGCAGGCTCTGTTCGGCTGACAGGACTGAAAAATCCAGTCATCACTAACCTGCTGTCCATCTTGAGAATGCTTGTCAGCAAAACCGAACTGTTTCTCTCACGTCTATAAGTGTGCAGAATGAAACTGCATCATACAAGCCAGAAGTCCATTGGTATGAAATATGATTCTTTGAACCGCTAAATGCATGCATCCAGAGGTCATAACATCTTTACCTCTAGTTAACTAAAAAAAAAAAAAAAAAAAAAAAAAAAAAAAAATCTGAAAAGCTTTTTAATAAAACAAAACAATACGCACATTTTTGTCAAATCCGCCTTTTGCAAATCAACCTGACAAAATGACATTTAACTGACATGAAATGATAAGAGTGGATCCACCTTTAAATATTTCAGCAAGTTTGCACACTTTCGTGCGTTCAAATTGTACTCTTTTGCGATTTTTCCCCCCAAAACGCTAACAGATACTTCGGTCATTGTTTCATTCATAAAAAGTCGCTTGCTATGTACTAAGTGTGTCTTTTATAATGTGACGAACACCTAGTTCGCATCACAGTGTCCGATGACAGAACTCCTGCCAGAGAGAAGACAATGATCATCATAAATATCCTAAAAAGCCAGACTGTTGAGATGAAAATCCTTGCTATCATGTCTTACGGACACGTTTATTTCGAAATTCATGTTTGCAAATGATCCCACACAGAGTCCATAAATAAGATGAGCAACGGCTAAAACTCACAGTAATCAACAATGGTCGATATCTAACTCGCACAAACTCATAGTAATCAACAGTGGTCGATATCTAACTCGCACAAACTCTGACATGGAAGCGTATGGAGGGTTTGGACTGACACGACAGACAGCGGAGACTAATTTGTAAATGTAGCCTTCATCAGCGAGACTGCAGGGGACACCCGAGGTGACTACCAGTGGGTGTCCGGGCGAGTTCCGTTCAACCTGTGTACCAGGAGGCCTTGGGCAAAGATAACCTAAAAAGAATAAATCCACAGCGTATTTTACAACCCCACAGCTTGAAACACTCGACACAAACAGAAATGGGGAAGAAAAAACAAGGAAAAAAAAACAAGAAAAAAACACGTTTACATGATCAAGGTGAAACAGCTGTAGTGGTCCATTTTAAGGCTGCTTGGTTAGTGAAGAGTATTCACCTTAGAGTCATTTTCCCGAGGATCAGATTATTTACACTATCACGGAGATGAAGAATACTCACGGTAGAGTCATGTCCCCAGTAATCGGATTGTATCTACAGTATCAAGAAGAAAGAAAAGAAGGCGTGAAACAACACGCGAAAGACGCCATACGTAGCAACAAGAAGAAAGAGGTACCGACACAGTGCAGATGCAGACAACACAGCATCCAGCGGCTGGTGCTCAGAGCCGGCGAGTTCTGGCCACGCGGTCTGTGTGCCTTTGCTGGAGAGCCAGGGTTCCAGTCCGGTTAAGGAGCGGTCGATCAGTCTGCACCCCTGCTCTGTGAATCCTGTTTTCAATCGGCTGTCAAAGGTTTGCTCCGAGTACTCCCCCCTCCTGTCCCCTTCTGAAGTAAAAGGTCCATTCATCTGCACTTTCTAAACACTTTTAATTTTTTAATCTCGTTAGTATGACTGCCGAAGTGGACGCGTGTTTGGGTCAGTTGATGTAAGTAGCAGGGCAGCCATTGCTCAGTAGGTGGCGCCAATCGGCACGCGCTTTAGTGTCGCTTCCTGCCCTGCGATGCTTTGAGCTCCAGCAGAAATGAAGCGCTCATACTACTAATGCTTTGTTCATTTGACAACCACCTGAATGTATAGGTACGCACTGGGACAGAGTGGCAACTTTCTAAACTGCTGTCACACGAGAACTGGACACCAAGCGGCGGAGTCCAGTCCAAGGAACCACTCGTTGCCGTAAGATCGGTCTTTAGGAACTCCACCAAAGCTGCAACCAGCTACCTCGTGCAGTGGCTGGTGCTGCTCTGCTGCACTTGGTTTTCCGCGACGGGACAGCTGTCCTCTTGGATGATACAGTTTACACCAAAATCGACAAAGGGGAAGTGGGGGCAAGCTATTAACAATCATGACGAAAGAGCGTCGTTTTTTCTTTTTCTTCTTGTATTTGATACAAACAACTAGAATCAATTGCACAGCAGAGTACGAGTCTGAAATAAATAAATATGAACACATCACACGTACAAAATATCAGGGTTTTGTGTGTTGACGGAGGCAGTAAAACGGTGCCCGTAGACGCGTGGACATGAAGAGCGCTCTGCATCACGACTGTCGCTGTTAAAACTGAAAGTCCTACATTCCTGTACAGAGCTTCCCAGTTCTGGCGCACAACAGTCGACCACTGACCGCGGAGAAAGCAGTTTCGTGCCATTTACTTCACACAATTCAACACATTAACCGCCTTTCCCTTTACTGTCGTCAAGCAAAGAAACGAAACAAGAGGTAAAAACGGAGCAGTTTTAGCGGGACAGGACAAAGCAGGCAAGCTCGACTGTGTCCCGCGGGGTTAAAAATGAAAGAAACGTTCCAACTTGTTTTGCCCTTTTTCAAATAAAGAGCCTTCAATTTCAGAG
>OY757549.1:1875642-1878142 GCA_963584105.1 Alviniconcha strummeri
CAAACACGGTCATCGAAGACCCTGTAGTCCCTGTCAGAGTTGGGTGTATAATGGAAACACTGAAATAATCCATCGTGCACTAGTAAACCAAAGGAACCTACGTGCCTTTGAATAACACTGTAAATGTTTGTATGTTGTACACATAATGTGTGCCGAGAGGGCAGCAATTTCACGTGGCACCAAGAATGTAACAACCACACAGCGCTGTGTGTATACCACTTCCGTGGATGTTCTAAAACGCGCTGTGCAAAGCTGCAGCTACTCATTCAGACACTAGAGCGCAGTGAGTATGCTCGGAAGTAGAGAACAGTGCTATATAAAAAACGATCAATCGATAAAAAGTCTCACGTCATTCGTCAGAGGGGTGAGCTGTTTAAATGTTTCGAGAATAACAGTTTCAGATCAGAGGGTCGATTAGGTCGATGAATGGGACGATGTGGGATAGATTTAGGTTAGTTTGTAGGTACAAGCTGCTGTTGTTACTGGAATGACTGACGGACTGACAGATGGACTAACACAAAATCGTCCTGTCGAAATCAGACTTATAGAATCAAAGATGGACTTACTCAAGATCGTCCTGTTGGTCCAAGACTAAAGGATGAACGATAGACTTGCACAAGATCGTCTTGTCGGTCCCAGACTGATAGAATTGAAAATTGACTAACTCAAGCTCTTCCTGCCGATCCCAGACTGACAGAATAAAAGCTGGACTTACACAACGGTGCCCTGTCGGCCCCAGACTATAGGCTCTACCTCTGGTGGAGTTATGTACCTTGTATTTACCTGCATTCCAGGTGAGAGTAGCTTTAGGCAATTCAGGTCTTTGTTGTTGTGTTTGTGTGATGTCTTTCAAGCGCTAATTAACTCCCTTGTTTGCTGGTCCCAGACTGGACTTACACACGATCGTTCAGTCGGTCCCAGATTGACGGAATCAAAGATGGACTTACACAAGATCGTCCCGTCGCTCCCGGACTAACAGAGTAAACGATGGACTTACACAATATCTTCCTGTCGGTCCCAGACTGGCAGAATAAAAGGTGGACATGCGAAGTCTGTCGGCCACAGACTCACAGAATGAAAGATGGACTTACACAAGGTCTTCCAGTCGGTCTCATACTGACAGAACGAAAGATGAACTTACACAAGGTCTTCCAGTCGGTCCCAGACTAACAGAGTGAAAGTGGACTTACGCAAAGTCTTCCTGTCGGTATCAGACTGATAAAATGAAAGACGGACTTACACAAGGTCTTCCTGTCGGTTCCACACAGATAAAATGAAAGACGGACTTACACAAGGTCCTCCTGGGTCAGAGGGTCATATCCGTCCTTGACCCGGTCACACTGAGGGAAGCGCTCGTTGGGAGTCGACACGCAGTCGCACACACACTGCCACCCGTAACGGTACACTCGAAACACCCCTGGACACTTCTGGGTGCAGCTGAAACATCAGGATGTATCATCATTATGTGACACTGCCAACCACGGGAGTTGCTGTAGACTTGACACACCAGGACACCCATCAGCACCAGGACACATCATCATCAACCACACTGCCATTGGAGCAGTGGTTTCTGACCTGAAAACGGAGAGAAAAGAGAAACCCTGACATGTATCACCATCAGATACACTGGATACCACCATCTGCAGTTGGCGTTGACCTGAAACACGCAGAGATAACAGAAACACTCGGATGACATGACTCCTACCCTGGCTAACACAGGCACGCCATGGTGCAAGGCAAGCATCACAAACTTAGCAATAACAATAACAGTAGGTACACAAACCAGTCTACCACGATCAATAACAATAATAGTAGACAGACAATGTGTTTTCAATGTCCAGACAGCCACGACGACTATGTCAGGGTATCAACAGTAGTAAAATAATAACAGAATTCCCTAAGTCTTTATAATAATCATGATCATTTATCGACCACAGTCATCATATCGAGATTACCCATAAGCCCTCCACAACGGCAACTTGACACAATGAGCAACAGCAATGACTAGCTGTTAGAAACTGTACATTCACATAGAAACACAAGTAACAGTAACAGTATACTGTATTCATCCCTGCGGGGAAGTGTCTTTCGATCTCATACACTAAAGCGGAAATAAATACTCAATTAATAGTATCTTAATAATTAAAGGTCATCACACACACACACACACACACACACACACACACACACACACACACACACACACACACACACACACACACACACACTGTGCAAACTATAGCTGCCGACCTTCGGCTAAAATTAAAATAAACCTAAGGAAGACTTGCCCCTGAGATCAGACAGGCGAAAACGTCGTCTTCATGGGGTGAAACACACAGAGTTCTGTTTCGACATATCCCTGGTTTAGAAGAAGGACCCTTTGACAGTCGGTGAGGGAGAGAACGGTGGTATAAAGACAAGTCATTTGTAGGTAAAGCCTTGCCCTTTATTGACGATATGCCCATAAGTAGGCCTAATAAGGAGAGCCGCAGGACATTTG
>OY757549.1:1883142-1894511 GCA_963584105.1 Alviniconcha strummeri
CCAAGGAATCGAACGTTTTCTAACTCTAAGCTAGGGCACCTGTGCAGCAGCTGCTCAAAAGAGAAGGAATCTGAGAAGGAATCTGACACCGATGCGGGTAAAGTGAGCTGCCATACAGAAACGCCAAGAGAGCTGGTGTCACATTGGTGTCAACGAACACTCCCTGTCTGCCACTACAGCAAGGAGACAGTGGTCTTCGCCTTCTGTCTAGTCGCTTCGTCAACGCTGGACTGTCCTCCTCACAGCTTTCCAGACACTTCACACTGTGTGACGTTGTCCTCAGAGCTGAGGTCTGGTGAGCCAGACACCACACACTGTATGACGTTGTCTTTTTCAAAAAGGTCTGGTGAGCCAGACACTACACACTGCGTGACGTTGTCCTCCGTGCTGAGGTCTATTGAGCCAGACACTACACACTGTGTGACGTTGTGCTCAGTGCTGAGGTCTGGTGAGCCAGACACTACACACTGCGTAACGTTGTCCTCAGTGCTGAGGTCTGGTGAGCCAGACACTACACACTGTGTGCCGTTGTCCTCAGTGCTGAGGTCTGGTGAGTCAGACACCACACACTGTGTGACGTTGTCCTCAGAGCTGAGGTCTGCTGAGCCAGACACTATATATACACGCTGTGTGGGACGGCCAGCAAGGACTACAATTGACCTAGCCCTCTCTCGACACTGGAAAGTTTCGAAATGGAAGCGAGTTATTCAATTTTAAGGTCTTGCCAAACGCACATGGCCTCTCTCTCTCTCCCTCTCTCTGACTTAACATGTTTAAAGGACAGGTTGTCCGACATGCATTCGTGCCTAAACCTTTATCTTTGCATAATTAAATTTCAGTCAGTCAATCTCAAAATGTTCTTTACGTTTTGTTTCAGTTTTGCACTTTGCCCTAAAACACCTTTCGCAACTGGCAGAGCGTTAAATATCAACTCACTTCAGACTGCATTTCTAATTCTTTCAGCTGGGCTGTAACCACTGCACGCACTCTATCAAAAGAAGACACTGGTGCAACCCACTTAACTTTGACAGTGAACAACCTCCCACCAGGGCTCTTGCCAACGCAGGCAGCAAGCTGTTGAGTACGAACACATGTTAAGTCTGAGATAGTCGGACCGCTATCTCTGTGGCACCACTGTCTCTGGTTACAGTTAATTCGGTGATTTTGCCAACGATTCAGCACAAAGCAAACGGCGAATCAGCGCACACCAACTCAAGGCGAGGCTATGCCTAAAACGTCAGTGAGGCTTGGTGCCATCACTCCCTACTCAGCGGCTCCACGCTGAAAATCCACGTTTGAAAGCACGAAACTGATTCCTTGACAAAACGTAAAGTTTCAGGACGGAAAGCGTGCGAACAGTGGTCGAAAGGGGGTTGGAAGCGTTCCATTGATGAGACTGGTGTCTAATCGTTTATCAAGACATCTATACCGCATTTCACTGGCTGGCGAATTACCACCAGGAATTTACTACCGCTTCTTGGTGGACAGTTAAACGAAAGAATCATTGCTGCTTTTCATTGGATGGCCGCACATCGCCATGTCCTCGCAGCAGTTCTTTCCTGGATGGTTGAACATCACGGGGTCAATGTAGCTTCTAAGTGGACAGCAAGGTACTGTAGTGGATGGCTATAAAAATCATGAAGGAGTCACTGCAGCTTTAAAATGGACAGCTATTACCACGAAGGCAGTGTTGTGGAGTGTTAAACGCCCGAAGGAGTCAGTGTAACTTCTGAATGGACAGCGAGCACTAACAAAGGAATGACTGCCGCCTTTCGCTGGGTGGCCAGCCACTAGCATGTAGCTGTAGCTCCCTCCTCTATTCGCCTGGACGTACACTACCGTTCAGTAGTTTAGCGGAATCAAAGACAGTACTACCAAGAGGATGTACCTCAGGTGGAGTTTATGTACCTTGTATTTACACGGTGAGTTACCGTAGGCAACTCAGGTCTTTGTTTGTGGTACTTCTGTTACGTATTTCGAGCGCTAATTAACTCCCTTGTGTGCTGATACAGTACCACCAAAGCTCACAATAAAATGATGGCCAGGGGTTGTAAGAAGACCTGGGGAAAATGAGTGAAACTTACTCTGGTAGACGGGGTTTCTCCCGACACTCACACTCCGTGTGGTTGACCAGCGCTATCCGCTCCACCATCCGCGAGTCCAGCAACACGGTGTCTGACGCCCTGTCCACGTTGACAGCCTGCAACATACAGCACGTGAAACATGTGTCACAAGATTCTAAGCAGTGTACGATTAAAATTAAAGTTTCAAACCCGTCTTCAAGACGAGCTGAGAGTCCAGCTGCACGGTGTCTGACACTGTCGTGTTGACAGCCTGAAGCATGTGGCACGTGCAACTGACGCGCATCATTACGTTCTGCTAGGGCTATGAGCCACATTCGGGCACGGACATATGATACAACATGTACGATCAGTTGCTATGGGAACATACAGACCGTGACGTCAACGTTAAGCGTCTGATTGTGTCATGTTGGTTTAGAACTTCCTCCATTCTCATCTGATTGTGTGATGTAGGTTTAGAAGTTACTCCAGTCTCATCTGATTTTGTCATGTAGGTTCAGAACTTCCTCTATTCTTATCTGATTGTGCCATGTAGGTTTAGAACTTCCTCCATTCTGATCTGATTCTGATCTGACAAAAGCCGTCTAATAATCGATGGAAATCGCGTAAAGGCATTCTCGGTAAGCTGAGCCTGCTACCAGCAGGCTACGTAATGCATCTGGTCTGATTAGCCGAAACCTTACTTTGAACACATTAAAAGAAATATGGCGTAGTTTTCTTCGTGACTTCGTTTCTTCGGTGATATAATGTCACGAATCATGACATAACAGCTTTCGTTTTTTCGCCCTAGCTCCGACAGGGTAATACCAATGCTACCAGTGCTGCACTTTCTTCATCGCTTGTGTCTGCCATTCAGAGATGACTGTTACCCACACTTGCCTTTTCGTCCACCAGAGCGCAGCATGATACATGAAATCTGTTGGTGACATGATGCGTCATGTTGTAGGCATATGGCCGCGCTTGAAAGTGGACCAGAGCCTTTACAGTCAGTTACCCCCTTCTAGCGACATGCGTTTCTATAGCAACAGCGTGCCCAAGCTGACAGCCTGAAACACGCGGCACGTGCAAGAAGACAAAGCTGACAGCCTGAAACACGCGGCACGTGCAAGAAGACAAAAACTAACTCGTCACAGTGTTAAGTTAGTCAAACACGTCCTCTTTACAATCTGGCGAGTCCAACATCTTTGCCAGCTGTTTAGTTTTGGATTGGCCAGTGATGTATATCACTGGGTACATGACGTACGGGTCATAGATATGTCTGATTGTCACTTTTGTTATGGACATATCTGAATGTCGACGTCTGGATCGGCTAGTATAATTGCTAGGTGCATTGTGCATCGGGTTGCTTACTACTGGATCGGAAAAGTACGGGAGAGACAGACAGACAGGCAGGCAGGCAGGCAGGCAGGCAGGCAGGCACGTAGGCAGGCAGGCAGGCAGACAGGCAGGCAGGCCCGCAAGCACTGAGGCAGGCAGGCCCGCAAGCACTGAGGCAGACAGACAGAGACAGAGAAACGGCGACAGACGCTTACAAAGCGCATTAAAACCAGAAAGTCAGCGCGCTGAAGCCAATGGATATTGTTGATGTCGGTGGCGGTGGCTATTTTCGCTGCAGTGTGGAAAGGGCAATCCAATGGCCCGACATAAACTAAGTTGGATTGGAAAGTCGCAGAAAACATCTGCGCCCAGGCAGTTTTCGCGTTCGCGCCGCGAAATCCCTGGCCGCCTCAATGAAAGCGATACAAGAGGCAAAGCTCTGTAGCGCGTCCTTCCATCAACGTGTGTTCGATTGCCCGAGTCGCAAGACTACGGAACACGGCGAAACGGCGCTGCTGTGACATTGATCTGTGGAGAGTCAGGCGGTACGGTGTGCATTCATCAGCCGTCAAAACAGCCCCGAGGTGCCAACACCAGCACCACCGCTTCCCTTTTGCACCGCAGTTGTTTTTGAAACACGAGTGCTAATTGGGCCTCTGGCGGCCCGGGGCCCACGGCCATTGATTACTTCCCCTGACATGCTGTGCTGCCGCCCCGACCCAAGTATGTAATGTTCGTCAGTGGGTGCGCACCCTGCTGCTGCTGGGGACAAAAGGGTCACCGCTCTTCATCATCTTCCCCGAAAGCATTTACCTTGGTGAAGCCTCAAGATCAGCACTGCATACAGGCACTAACACCAGAGACCTGGAAAGTTTCCGACAACTCTTCCTGCCCTGCTCTGCCCCCCCCCCCCCCAACTCTCTCTCTCTCTCTCTCTCTCTCTCTCTCTCTCTCTCTCTCTCTCTCTCTCTTCTCTCTGTAGTTTAACGGTACATTAGACATCAGGAGTAGTTCTGTAGCAACGGCAGATAGTCGGTCTGTGTGCTAATGAATTGGCCTCACCATTCAAAAATAAACTTTAATCAGTCACTGACTCTCCCACCCCCCACCCCCCCTTTTTCTCTCTCTCTCTCTCTCTCTCTCTCTCTCTCTCTCTCTCTCTCTCTCTCTCTCTCTCTCTCTCTCTCTCCCTCGCCATCCCCCTTCTTCTCCTCACCCTCTAATTGATGTGTGGAGGCCGAAAAAGACAACGCCTTCACGTCGGGTGGTTTGGACACCAAAGGTAACCAACACTGGTACACTGAATGACACGCTCCAGGCAGGAAAGGATTTTTACGAAAGCTCACCGATCTTTTTTCTTCTCCCGAACAGGCTCACGTTGCTCTGTGCACTTGCAAGGTTCGTCAGGTGCACAGATATTGGACAAAAACAGCTCGCATTAGCCCACTACCACCCAGGTCTCGTTACCTCGTCGACTTCTAAAAGGAACTGATTTCTTCATACACAGAACTACAAAGGAAAGCTTCAAGCTGCTGACTGAATGGCTCAAATGATGACTGATCAAATCGGCATCGATCAACACAGTTTTCAAAAATGTCTTGCTGTTTGTTGGTCTGTCGCCACGTCTACTGTATTTCAGGCAATCACGGGTCCGTTTAGAAGAGCTATATGCCAATTGAAGTACACCATCCGCATTACGATTTTTTTTAAACTATTTATTTTGCTTTTTCCTGCCTGTGTCTGACAGCAGTACGAAATGCTTAGCGGGTCTGAATAGGGGTACTATCTATACAGCGGCATATCGCTACAATTTACAGGGAACGTTATATTCTAAACATTCAGGCTTTAGGCTGCAGCCACACTCGAAGTATATACTGATTTATGTTTTGTGCTGTTTGTTTAACAAAAGGAAGAAATCATTTAAGCATAAAATGGTGACATTTCAGTCAGAAAGCATGTACAGATAAGGAGGAAACAAATTCAATGGCTGTGCGTGCGTGCGTGCGTGCGTGCGTGTGTGTGTGTGTGTGCGTTGGGCAGTTCAGGGCTGCCCAAGAAAGTGCTGACCTAAGCACTTTGTCATGGTGAACTGATCAAAACATCTTCGTCAACCTTTCAGACTGGACGGCTAGCTGACAAGAGACATCATTTGTCTCTCAGTCTCTGCAGGGTTAGAGCAATTCTGATTAACTCTTCAGTTTGCCTGAGCTGAGTGTAATGTGATCGCGCGCGATGCACACACACACATACACACACACACACACACACACACACACACACACACACACACACGCACGCACGCACGCACGCACGCACGCACGCACGCGCGCACGCACGCACGCACGCACGCACGGTCGCACACACACGTACACACACACACAAACACACGGGCACGCACGCACGCACGTACGCTCGCACACACACATACACACGGGCACGCACGCACGCACGTACGCTCGCACACACACATACACACACACGTGCGCGCAAGCACGCACGCACGCACACGCACGAACTCACACACACACACACACACACACACACACACACACTCACACACACACAAACACACACACGCGCACACACACACACACACACACACGCACGCACGCACGCACGCACGCACGCACGCACGCACACACACACATACACACGCCCCCGCGCGATTGAACTCGCTGACGCAAACTCACCGGGACAAGGAAGGAAAAAGAACAACATAAACTTGCACAGTATATCACTGGCACTGGCTGCCAGCCCAGCACGTCAAAGCCAGAGATTGTGAATCCCGCTCCAATTCCATAGGCCCGCCACCTGATTACCACGAGGCAAGCATTTGCTCCGAGAGTGATTTACGAACTTTACGTCACCTTGCGCAAGAAAGCCGTTTTTCACAGGTCCTATCTGATCCATCCCAACCTCTTCAGTCGGTGGCGAAATAAACACGGCTATAAGGATCTTTTTGTAATTTTTTTTTGGTCCCGGAAACGCTGGGGAACACTCTCTCCCTCTCTCTTAAACCGCACGTCGTTCGATGACTCGCATTTCCCCTTCTTTTCAGTGTAATTAATGAACCAAAGTGGTCCACTGGTCGACACAAACAAACCAGTCTGAATTCTCTGTCTCTCTCTCAGGCTTTTTTTTTTTTTTTTTTTTTTTTTTTTTGCTTTTTACGTGGCAAGCTGGCACGCTCCAACTGGAAAATGAAAAAAAAGGAAAGAAACACACACACACACACACACACACACACACACACACACACACACACACACACACACACACACACACACACACACAACTTAAAAACAAAAACAAAAAACTCCCAATACCACAGCTTAACTGTTGGGTGGAAGAGCCGTGAACTCTGCCCGTTATAAAAGCTAGAAAAATGGACGGAAATGCCAGAACGGTCATATCACGCGCAGATAATTATCAGAAACAAGCTGCTATACCATGAAGATATTATGAGCAAACAAAACGAGAAGAAAGAATCAAAGAATCAACGGTAAAAGCAGAATTTTCTCGGGTAAAATTACTAACTGCAAGATGGCCTGTAAAATGATAGGTCACTGGAAAAAATAAAGAGTAATGAACCTGGAGGCAGAAATCAGATCAAATTCCTGGCAGCAGACGGATCATATAAAAGGCTTACAAAGAGAAATTAGTTCTTAGTGTCCCGCGAACCGCACACAACCACCTCAGGACGAACAAACACCATTCTACACCACACACTTAAGAACCACAGTAATGTGAACAGAGGCCTTCAGTTCGCAAACAAACCAAAAACTGGCTCCAATTTTCGGACACCACCCAGTCAAAATGGTGCGATAGCTCTGAACTCGGCAGAGGGGACCTCAGTCCGCAGTAGCAGGTCACGGGAGAGAAATCACAGTCGGCGGGCGTACCAGTGCCTTAGCCAGGTCTTTGGACAGTGAGCGGAAGTGACGAAATATGTGGCTACACCCTACAATGATCACGCTGCTCCCGTGTCCCTGATAGCCGTCAATCTGTAAATGCCTCCCAGACAGTGCAATCAGAGAAGAGCAAGAAGGCGGCCCCCAAAAAGCACAATCAAGGGTGTGAAAACCGGTCACCCAGACAGCACAATCAAGGGAGAGAAAACCGGTCACCCAGACAGCACAATCAAGGGAGAGAAAACCGGTCACCCAAACAGTACTATCAAGGGAGAGCAAAACGGCCACCCAAACAGTACTATCAAGCGAGGTTAAAAGTTCACTCAAACAGCACAATCAAGGGAGAGCAAAACGGGCACCCAAACAATACAATAAAGGGAGAACAAAACGGGCACCCAAATAACACAATCAAGGGAGAGAAAAACGGGCACCTAAACAGTACAATCAAGGGAGAGCAAAACGGGCACCCAAACAGCACAGTCAGTGGAGAGAAAAAAGGCCACCCAAACAGCACAATGAAGGGAGAGAAAAAGGCCACCCAAACAGCACAATGAAGGGAGAGAAAAAGGCCACCCAAACAGCACAATGAAGGGAGAGAAAAAGGCCACCCAAACAGCACAATGAAGGGAGAGAAAAAGGCCACCCAAACAGCACAATGAAGGGAGAGAGAAACGGCCGCCCGGACAGGAAAAAAGCCACCCAAACCGTACAATAACTGGAGAGGACTAAAGCCACCCGAACAGCGTAATCAGGGGAGAGAAAAAAGGCCGCCCAATCAGCACAATCAAGGGGTGGGGGGGGGGGGGGTGGGGGGGGGGAAGGCCACCAGGAGAGGGGAAAAAGCCATACAAACAGCACAATCAAAAGGATGGAAAAGGGCTACCAGGAGACACAGTCAAGGGAGAGGAAAAAGGCCACCCAAACAGCGCAATCAAAGGAGAGAGGAAAGAAAGGTCACTCAAACTTTACAATCAAAGGAGAGAAAAAGGTCACTCAAACAGCACAATCAAGGGAGAGAAAAAGCCACCAAGAGAGGGGAAACGGTCACCCAAACAGCACAATCAAGGGAGAGAAAAAGCCACCAAGAGAGGGGAAACGGTCAACCAAACAGCACAATCAAGGGAGAGAAAAGGCCTCCAAGAGAGGGGAAACGGTCACCCAAACAGCACAATCAAGGGAGAGAAAAGGCCACCAAGAGAGGGGAAACGGTCACCCAAACAGCACAATCAAGAGCAGAAAAGGTCATCTAAACAGCACAGTCACAGGAGAAAAAGGTCATCCAAACAGTACAATCAAGGGAGAGGAAAGAAGCAGCACAATCAAGGGAGAGAGAAATAAAAAAAGAGGGCCAGCCAAACAGCACAATCAAGGGCCAGGAAAAAGGTCTGCGAGTGCTCTAATTTTGGCACCCTAGACTCAGACTTTTTTCTCCTCCTGTAATCCATAGCAATTACAGCCCGCACCCGGCGTCATCGTTTTCACGGAGACTGGCTGTCCTGAAGGAATCCAGACAACATCGACCTTGCAGCATTGCACAAATCAATGTCAGAGAACTGCCCTGAATACTTGGTATTCTTCTCTCCCGGCTCCACACGCGTCATACCCATCCACGCCCGTCACCCCAAACACCCCCCCACCCCACCCCCCACCCTCCAACCACAGAGAGAGAGAGAGAGAGAGAGGGGGAGGGAGTACTGAAGTGTCTCCGCTAGTCGTCTAGAATGTATGTCGTATGCAAGAAAGCATGATGCATAAAAAATATGACGTATTTTATAATCAAATTGTGTTTCGTAGGAATCAGTCAAGCCGACCGGGCAGGCCTTGAAAAAGCCCCAAGATGGGCGAAAATCTGGAGTAAAAGTTTTCAAACCAAGACATGCTTGGACTTTGTTATACTCAATCAATCAATCAATCAATCTCTCTCTCTCTCTCTCTGATAAGAGAGAGAGAGAGAGAGAGAGAGAGAGAGAGAGAGAGAGAGAGAGAGAGAGAGAGAGAGAGAGAGAGAGAAAATAATACTTTATTACACAGGGATAAAGCACGTGTCGGCTTTTTTGCAAATCTGTCCCTGATGACAAACACAGCAACACTCAATACATCAAACAAAAATTCACTTAAATACGCTAGAGAAAAAACGACTTAAAAACAAAACTGTAACCGAGTGTATTGTATACATGTTCCGGGCCATACCCTTTAACCTTTTCTTTCCGGTCCTTTTCCTTTTTGATTGGGTGGGGTTTTTATGGCCCAATTATCTAAGGTGTTAAAAGTTGTGTGCTGGGCCGGCAGCGTCCCTTTTCCCCCAGTGTCCCTGCAGAGGCAGGTTGTTTGTTTAACTGTTGCGGCCGGTGTTCATGTTTTCATCAGGGGAGAGCCTGTAAGTAGTTATTTTTCTATGGCTTGTTGTTCTGTTGTTTCTTATTGATGTAAATAATGTATGTTTATAATGTTATCATGTTCACAACGTGCCTTGATTTTGGTTCTTGAACGTGGGTAATTTCGGCGTTAGATTGCCGCCTGGTTGCAGCCGCTATGGCGTCAGACTACCTTGGTTGTGCGTTCGAATGTTAAACCTTTATGCCATAGGAAGACCGGTATTTCCAAAATGTATGAAGCTAACCCTGGTTAGCTGATATGTAACTAGCATGTTATGCTGCCATTGTTGGATGTTCAGAGTGATGCTTTGCCGATGCAAAGTTATCCTTCTTAGAGTATGGGTACTCTGTAAGTGCGGCAGTGCGGCATAACTTATTTGTTTAGTATCCTACCGATCTATGTTGCTACATGAAATCGGTGGTATATCATGGCTAACACTTTGAAGATGTTGACTTCATAGTTGTGGAATGTTCATTTTACTAGTTGAATATGGTTTAGTACATAGGGGTGATTGTATAAACTGTGAGACATGTTATTTCTGCTTGATCCGGCTTTTGTATGGCCGAGTCTTGGGCGCGCAGACTTTCACTCTACTTAGCTTGTAAACCTTTTCCGGGTCTTTGTGCGTGTACCCGAACTGGCCGGTGATGCGCGTCAGTGGTGGCAATTAGGTCTTTGTCTCTGTTCACTAATCGAGCAGCTAGATCAACAGTTTAGATTCTTGCTGCGTTACCCGCTTCCTGTAAGACGCTTGACGTTGTTCACAGTCGGATATGCTCTGCTAGTCTGTAACAGTAACATGCTGTAACGCTTTGAGTAACTTGACGAGGCTGGAGCTGGTCAGTTTATGACTGACTTCCTCCCGCTCACGGCATGGACCCAGGTGCCACCCGTGTCACTATCCATCTCGTTGTGTGCTTAAGTGGAACTGCTGTAACGATTATCTCACGCTTCCTGTTTAGTTAAGAATGAGCCTGGTAATCCACATTCTTCACTGTTACTTTATTGTATACTTCATTATACTGAGAGTTCATCAGTTAATTGACTGGCCGTCTCTTGTATACTCACCGTGACTCTGTGAGGTACAGGTTTTAAGTGTAAGTCAAGCACACGATTTATGTGCTTGATTATTAATCATTTTGTCATGTATTATAGTAACCTTCAGGTAAACTACATGGTTACTGTATTTATTAGATTAGTAATGGCTGTTGTTTATACTTTACATTTGCTTTCATGTTCTAAATGTTTTGTTTGCTTGTGTCTTTTCTAAAACAGACACTGTTTCCTGGTTGGTTGGTGTACAAATAAAAGTTATGTTATCGCAACCTCTGACTTGTGACTCTTCATCCATGCTTCCAACCTGCTTCCCCTCAACTCCCCATCCCCACTCCCCTACAATATAATAGTACCATTTTGCGATAAATAGACAGATCTGTTTCATCACGATGTGCCCCATAGGGGCCCATGTAAGTAAGTAAGTAAATATGGTACTTAACGTCCACAGAAACCACAAGGCTTATTAGGGACGAGACGGGGACAATGGAGAGGAAAAAGGAGATTATATATCTATCGCTACACTGTCACCACCAGAATGACTCAGGCATTAAGATGGGCAGCGATGAGAGCCATTTTAATGTTTCACTCATTGCGAGGGACAAAGTCACAAGAGAGTGTCCACAGACCA
>OY757549.1:1897211-1909711 GCA_963584105.1 Alviniconcha strummeri
CCGCAGTATCTGAAAGATCTCATGATTCCATCTGAACGTCTTCATGTTCATGGGAATAAACAGCTTTTGCCCAGAACAAGGATTGATATCTTTAAAACGAGTTTCTCCTTTTCAGGCTCCTTAGCGTGGAATAGTTTAGCTCATCATCTCAGATACCCCATGGAATTAAAAACGTTCAAAAGGAAAGCATTTCAGGCACTTGCTAAGCCACCTTGAATACTTCGTTATACTTCTTCTTCTTTCTTTTTTTCTTTCTTCTTTTTCTTCTAGCGCGTCAGACAGCTTGACACGAAATGTATAGAATGCTGTTATTGTTTTCCCTCCCTTGCTCTTGTAAAGTTTTAGATTTGTGTGTGTTTGTGTGTGTGTGTGTGTGTGTGTGTGTGTGTGTGTGTGTGTGTGTGTGTGTGTGTGTGTGTGTATGTGTGTGTGTGTGTGTGTGTGTGTGGTATTTTCATGAAATATTTAACTTTGTTTTCCTCCTGGTCATTTTTCCCCCCCCCTCAAATTTAATGTTTGCATATATGATTGTGGGTGTATGTGATGTGATTTGATTTTGGTTAGGTGTGTATAATGCATCATCGCTTAGCTTCCAATCCTGTTAGATGTGATCTTGTCTTATACGAAGATAGAAGTCATTATTCTGTCGCTTTCTTTTATTCGTTAATATGTTTTTTGTCATTCTCTCTCTCTCTCTCTCTCTCTCTCTCTCTCTCTCTCTCTCTCTCTCTCTCTCTCTCTCTCTCTCTCTCTCTCTCTCTCTCTCTCTCTCCTAAAAAAATAGTTTGTATTGGTCTTTGCTTTATTATTGCTCTGTTCGTATGATGTGATGTTTTAGACAGAAATTAGTTTGTTTTGTTTTTAAGTCGTTTTTTCTCTAGCGTATTTAAGTGAATTTTGTTTGATGTATTGAGTGTTGCTGTGTTTGTCATCAGGGACAGATTTGAAAAAAAGCCGATACGTGCTTAAATCTTTATCCCTGTGTAATAAAGTATTATCTTATCTTATCTTATCTCTCTCTCTCTCCAATACCTATATCAGCATTACCTCCTCTGCACCTTCCTCTTCAATACCTCCTTCTCTCTCTCCCCACCCCTCCAGTACCTCATCAGCATTACCTCCTGTGTCCTTACCTCTTCAATACCTCATCAGCATCACCTCCTTCTTTCTCTCCCCACCTCTTCAGTACCTCATCAGCATTACCTCCTCTGTCACTAACTCTTCAGTACCTCATCAGCATTACCTCCTCTGTCACTAATTCTTCAGTACCTCATCGGCATTACCTCTTCTGTCACTAGCTCTTCAGTACCTCATCAGCATTACCTCCTCTGTCACTAACTCTTCAGTACCTCATCAGCATTACTTCCTCTGTCACTAACTCTTCAGTACCTCATCAACATTACCTCCTCTGTCACTAACTCTTCAATGCCTCGTCGACATCCCCCCCCCCCCCCCCTGCTGTATCTGCATTACCGCCTCCTCACTCCCTCCCCCCCCCCCCCCCCCAGTACCTTATCACATTACCTCCCTTCTTACCCCGGTCATCCAATACCTCATCAATATTAGTCTCTCCCTTCCGAGGGATTGGGCTTTTCGGGGAGTTGGGAGGTGGGGGTCGTCATTTATTCGCATGCATGTCAGTTCGGACCCGAATAATCCGTGTTGCCAGTGTTATTAGGTGATTAACATGCGCTGACAGCCACAACAGGCACTCGCCCGTCACAAAAGTCTTGATAATGGCCCATTACCGTCAGGCGGTTCTGTTGTATTGAACGAAGGGAAAATCGCCAGTTGCGCATGGGTTTTTTTTTTTGTCTCACCACGCTTTCGGCCCAAACTACAGGACTTGTTCCAGGCCAAAAGAGAAGCTGAAATGTTTGATGTGATAATGACGGTGGCGGTAAATGACTGAACATGAGTTAGTCATGCACAGTTTGTTTGGATAGTAACATGCTTCGCTAAGCTCCAGCGTGACTTTTTCTCTTTTTCTGTGTGTGTGTGTGTGTGTGTGTGTGTGTGTGTGTGTGTGTGTGTGTGTGTGTGTGTGTGTGTGTGTGTGTGATCCCCCCGTTTTATTGTAGAATAGAATTTGGAGATAAGACACTCTTTTGAAAGAAAATTCGCTTGCACGAATTCTCTCGCTCTGTCAGGCTCTGAGAAGTTTACTGGTCCAAGTTGTTTTATCCGACTTGGCCTGTAATGAACGCCTGTTTGCCAATGTCAAGACTGGCTGTGGCTGTTTGGCGTTGAAACGCTTGATCCACATCAGATCGCCAGGTTCAGCTGAAGTTCACCTTTATTTGAGCAAAAGATCACTACACAAGCTCAGAACCTGTCCTCATGGTCCATGGTGAACGTCCGGGCTATCGGCGGTCTAAGACCTCTTTCCTAATATCTATCGATGTGGCCATCTTTAAGAAGAGATAATTAATGTTTCATGTTTAGACAAAGAATGAAGGATAGCTGAAGGGGCGGGCTCCCCTTCCCCCCCCCCCACCCCCTCACTCACAGAGAGAGAGAAAGACAGACACGCAGACACACAGACAGACATGCAGGCAAACAGACAGACAGACAGACAGACAGACAAACAAACAAACAAACAGACAGAGCGGTTTTAGAGTGAGTGGCATTGCCGTCGCAATGATTTGTCATTTGAGACGTAGTTTCTATACTCATTCATTTCCTCCCAATTCTCCTGCTTGTGTGTGTGTGTGTGTGTGTGTGTGTGTGTGTGTGTGTGTGTGTGGTGTGTGTGTGTGTGTGTGTGTGTGTGTGTGTGTGCATGTGCTTGTGTGTGTGTGTGTGTGTGTGTGTGTGTGTGTGTGTGTGTTTAGCTTACTGTTAATAATAGTAGCATATATTAATCTATCAGAGTCTACTGCCTTATCTGCTGGTTGTATGCACGTACGCACGCACGCGCGCGCGCGCGCACACACACACACACACACACACACACACACACACACACACACACACACACACACACACCACACACATACACAGAATGTAGCGAAAACTGGGTAGCATCATTCGGGTCGGAAGTACTGTGAGAAGAGGAATGTTTTCAGTTTGGTTTAAAAAGCTGACAGGGTTGACCATTGTCGAAGGTCTTATAGGAGTGAATTTCAAATGTGTGAAAGCCATGAGTCCCCCATTTGTATTGTCGTCATGTCATTCTTTATCTTCTTCGCCCTTCTTCTTGGTGTTATTCACTTTCGTTTGCTTTCTTTTTGACGTCACTCTTCTTCGCCCTTCTTCTTGATGTCATTCTCCCTCTTCACCCTTCTTTTGGATGTCATTCTCCTTCTTCACCCTTCTTTTGATGTCATTCTCCGTCTTCACCCTTCTTTTGGATGTCATTCTCCGTCTTCACCCTTCTTGATGTCATTCTCTGCCTTCACCCTTCTTCTTGATATCATTCTCCGTCTTCACCCTTCTTCTTTATGTCATTCTCCGTCTTCACCCTTCTGTTGGATGTCATTCTCCTTCTTCACCCTTCTTCTTGATGTCATTCTCCGACTTCACCCTTCTTCTTGATGTCATTCTCCGTCTTCACCCTTCTTCTTGATATCATTCTCCGTCTTCACCCTTCTTCTTGATGTCATTCTCCGTCTTCACCCTTCTTCTTGATATCATTCTCCGTCTTCACCCTTCTTCTTTCTCTTCTCTTTTTGGTCTCCTTAGTCGTCCTTTTTGTCCTTTTTCTTTCCGGTATTCCTCTTCTTTCTCCCCTCCTGATTACCCCTTTCCTTCTTCTGGTTTTGCTGCTTGAGCAGTTGGAATCATGACAATAACCAATGACGCGTGTCCTGTGGTATACACAAGGATGCTACCCGAAGCCTACTGATGGCGCATCTTCTTCCATTATTTACTCCTACCCTCTGTCCACTCACACACCCAGCGCAATGCTGTTGATGCTGCACGTGCCATCCGACGTGAGCGTTGCGTGTAGCGTTTCTGCCATCGACACGCGAGGTGACGCACTCAGTGACGCACTCTGCACCGGGAGTTGGGGGGGGGGGGGGGGTCTTATGCGCCTTCACTCGGTATACCTATCTATTCTCTCCGCTTCAACCAAACGGGAAGTAATGAAGGAGACAGAAAACAGCAAAGAGGCCGAACCATTTCACGTTAGCTTGTGTAACTCGATCCATCACAGATAGGGTAAAATTAATGATCTGCAAAACATGCGTGGGAAGTTTGAATTGTTCCTCATTGTTCTGTGTGGGAGAAAGAAAGAAAAAAATGATCGGCGTTTAATGCTTGCACTAGAATACTAAGACCGTATTGTTCTACCCAAGGTTATTGAGAGCAAAAGTGAGTGACAGTGATAAAACACGACAGTGACAGTGATAAAACATGACAATGACATTCAGGAATCTGTCGCGGATAGTCTTCAGTAGCCTCATTGTGCCGAACAGCTTACTCTGGTTGTCCACACGTTTGCAGGGACGAACTGCCTGTCTTGCCTCACTCTGAAGAATATCAGCCAATGCATCATATCCAAACTTCGACCAACCAAAATTATTATAATTAACGATCAGACTGAGGCTTCAAAGAAGCTCAGAGGAGGTGCGCATTCCTCACACGTGTCTCTCTGTTTCTTCATTGCATGCCCTCGTGCTTCTGTGTCTCTTCAGTCCCGTCATGTCTCTGTGTCTCTTCAGTCCCCATATGTCTCTTTATTCTCTCTCTTCATTCTCCACATGTCTCTGTGTCTCTTCAGTCCCCACATGTCTCTTTATTCTCTCTCTTCATTCTCCACATGTCTCTGTGTCTCTTCAGTCCCCACATGTCTCTTTATTCTCTCTCTTCATTCTCCACATGTCTCTGTGTCTCTTCAGTCCCCACATGTCTCTTTATTCTCTCTCTTCATTCTCCACATGTCTCTGTGTCTCTTCAGTCCCCACACGTCTCTTCATTCCCTACATGTCTGTCTGTGTCTCTTCATTCCCTACATGTCTCTCTGTCTCTTCATTCCCTACATGTCTCTCTCTGTTTCTTCATTCACCACATGTCTCTGTGTTTTCATTCCCCGCCTCTCTCTCTCTCTCTCTCTCTCTCTCTCTCTCTCTCTCTCTCTCTCTCTCTCTCTCTTAATTCCACACCTCTCTCTCTCTCTCTCTCTCTCTCTCTCTCTCTCTCTCTCTCTCTCTCTCTCTCTCTCTCTCTCTCTCTCTCTCTCTTCATTCCCCAGCCAAAATCAACGAGGACTGGAATGATCACTGGGCCTTTGTACAGGGCCGGTTTCACAGGCTGCCCACAGTATCACACGCGAACGTCAATGCGTAGCGTTTTGTCCGGCCACAGAACGAGTCCCTTGTCCGTGGGTGCGTCCAACAAGGCACTCATGTCAGCATTGTGCATCACGATTGATTGCTGTACGAACGGGGACCCCGTTTTAGAAGCAAAATCATACACACTATAGCCACACCGGCTCTCAGAGCTGCAGAGCGGATGATAATGAAGAATCGTTTCCATTCTTCGCGACATTTCGAAACATGATCGGGAGCACCACCAGTACTACTCTCCAGAGTGACGTCTCCTGTTTCCTTTCTAGGCGTATTTACATTGCGTCCGATTATATCATCTTTTTACTTGTCTGATTACATAATCTTTTTATCTCTCCGATTCCATTTTCTTTTCGCTTGTCCGATTACATCGTCTTTTTACTTGTCTCATTACATTATCTAGGCATGTGATTTGCATAATCTAGTTCTCTATTTGGGCAGTGTGTGCTCTCTCAATATTCAACAAGGGACAGTTTTGTCATGAAAAGGCCTATTCAGCTGGAAGGACGTCACAATCCACTATACAGCTGGAAGGACGTCACAATCCACTATGCAGATGGAAGGACGTCACAATCCACTATGCAGCTGGAAGGACGTCACAATCCACTATACAGCTGGAAGGACGTCACAATCCACTATGCAGATGGAAGGACGTCACAATCCACTATACAGCTGGAAGGACGTCACAATCCACTATGCAGATGGAAGGACGTCACAATCCACTATGCAGATGGAAGGACGTCGCAATCCACTATGCAGATGGAAGGATGTCACAATCCAAAAACTAACTGCAGCGAAGCACCACGTGCTGTCGGATTCTTTCCTGGATGACCCTTAATACATTATACCCACCACTCTTAGTCACTCAGCCAAAATGCATCACTCGGTCTAACCGTTTGCGGTCCCGCCACGAGCGTGTGGACAAGTGCAGTTGCGCGAAGCTTTCTGGCCCTCCTTCAAACCGGAGTTGACGTAATTTTGCCTCAGCAAATACTGCCTCGTGCAATAAGCCAGCTTGCGTACTCAAATTGCCTCTTCAGACAGTCAACACAGCGAGCAGAAGCGGAGCCTGACGAATAACTGAGTTTGTCACTGTCATTGCCACTGCGGCCTATTCGACCGCACGAAGACGATGGATACCAGTTTGAGAAGCTGCTCTAAGTATGGTGTCGTTTTCTTCTCCTGTTGCACTCTCTGTAACGGCTATGCCTCTCAGTGCTGGGTGTTGGTGTCAAACAAGTTTGCTAATGACAGCCCGAGACGAGGTGTAGGCGGAACGGTAAGGATGATGGGGGAAAGGAGGGAATGACAAAGAAAGGTGGGGAATGAAGAGACAGAGAGAGAGAGATGGAGGGCGGGGTGAAGAGACAGAGAGAGACATGTAAGGAATGAAGAGACAGACAGAGACATGTAGGGAATGAAGAGACGTGTGGGGAATGAAGAGACATTTGGGGAAAGAAGAGACAGAGAGACAAGTGGGAATGAAGAGACAGGTGGGGAATGAAGAAACAGAGAGACATGCGGGAAATGAAGAGACAAGTGGGAATGAAGAGACAGAAGGGGAATGAAGAAACAGAGAGACATGCGGGAAATGAAGAGACAGATATGTGGGGAATGAAGAGAGAGAGAGGTGGGGAATGAAGAGACGTAGAAAAGCATAAGGGGAATGAAGAGACAGAAAGAGACATGTGGAAATGAAGAGGCAGAGAGAGAGAGAGAGAGAGAGAGAGAGAGAGAGAGAGAGAGACATGTGGGTGGAAAGGAAGAGACAGAGAGAGAGAGACGGGTGGAAAATGAAGAGACAGACTGGTGCTTTATTTAACACGTACGCCATGCGGCGACAAGGCTGACATCTAAAGAAAGCTGAGTACAGTTGTTGGGATCTGAGCTAAATATATCATGGGTAATAATTCCCGGCAGGGGCCTCTGTGCTGCACAGAAACTTGTGGTGAAGCAGCCCTGCATACGTCCTTTGAGCTTTGAAGCCTCAATCTAATCGTTAAACTGCAGCTTTCTGGCTGACGCAAACCTATTATTCAACCGATTTGTATGGAGGTGATCAGAACTGAATTATAATGAAGAAGATGGTTGGGAATGTGTGCTAAAATACCTGAGTTTGGGGTGCTACTGGCGAACTGGAGAACTGGCGATTGCCTGAGATACACAAGGCCAAATTTCAGAAAATAAAACATCCTGAGGCATTTTGAGATAGAAGCTGTCAGACAACGTTTTTTGAAGGAACTGGGTATGCTGAATCCATTTGCGGGGTCTCCCAAAGTCAAAAATGCTTACTCTGTCTGGTATCCTGAGATATTCAACATGGCTGACAAAATACTATAAAACAAATGCTATCACAGTGTTCTTCTATTTACTCGACCTGCACAACACTTTCCATGCCTTTTTGTAGTTTCATAGCATTTTCCAAACATGCGAGGCTTTGTTATATCACACGTAAAAATGCTGGGAGAGGGGGTGGGTAATGTACGGGAATTTCTGTGTCCTTGTGTCCGTCTGTTCGAGTGTCTGTCTGCCGGATTTGTCCAGAAGGTATCTCCTGAACAGCTCAACCTTGTGTATCCAAACCTGGTATGGTGGTGATTCGTTCCGAGCCAGTGTGTCATGCCAAAGAATTGGGATGCTACCTTCAAGGTCAAGGTCACAGTGGGGGCTTATATAATCACGATATGACTATCATCTATATCTTCCTAACTGATGATTTCTTTTACAACCGAACCTAGTTTGTCGGTAGACCATCATAAGAAAGTATACTTTGAAAATAAAGTATCTAGTTACTGCGTAAAGGTTCAAGGTCACAGTGATGGTTCACAATTCTGTTTAATGTTTGTTCGGATGGTACATTCTGAACCGCTGAGCCTTTAGTAACTGAACTTGGTACTGTGATACGTCATCATGAACCGCGGTTACCAAATGTCTCATGGAATATGTACTTTGCTGTGTTCAATGTCAAGGTCACAGCAAATGTTCAAAATGTCATTGACTGTTTGTCCGGATGTCTGAACGATTTAACCTTTTGTAGCAAAACGTAGCATGGTAATTAATGCATCTTTATGAGCCAGAGTGTCATGTGAAAAATGCTTTGCTATCTTCAAGGTCAGGGTCACAGTGTGGGATCATAATATTATAGTTTCTGCTATGTATTTAGCACTGGTAATCCTTTTGCAACCAAACTCAGTTTGATGGGACATCATCAGGCGGCCTTGTGAAAAGACCGCGGATTGCTTTGTTCAATGTCAATTTCATAATGGCGGTTCTACAAGCCACTGAATATTCCAATACTATAGCTTCTGCACTACTGAGCTTTGGAATCAGAATAGTTGTGCTGATGTACTGTTACTAATAACAAGACTTAGTGCAAACAAACTGGACATACATGTAGGCAGTAGCAATGATTTACAGTATCTAGGCACACAACGGGTGTTATTTCGTTATGCAAGGTGACAAACTGTGTTGACATCCTATTCTTTTGAGGTTGTTTTGCTTTTGCTATCATGCTGAAGAGATCAAAGCTACAATTAAAATGGACATTTTGTGGTAAAATGTGCCAAGAATAAGTTCAACTGAGTAGATCCAGACCAAAGTCATAAAGTGCTCAACGGAACAGGAAAGAAAGATGGCGGCATGGTTTGGATTGCCATTGGGTGCCTCAGCATGCCGCTGTATTTGGAGGTGTGGGTTAAATTTTTATCAGGACTCTCCCGCAAGCTGGACGTGTTTTTAAGCGCATCGACATCGTGTTTAACAGATATTATGAAACCTCGGTCAAACGCGGAACCAGGAAGAGACGAACAAAGGTTCCCAGCCTATCAGAAGAATGAAAGTTGGGACATCCCCCTGCCGGCCACATGGGAAATCATCTTGTCCTATCCTTTGGGGGACGGGGATAGCTCAGTGGTTAGAGCGCCGGACTCGAGACTGAAAGGTCCCGGGTTCAAATCCCTGTAGGAGCGGCGAGAGAATTTTCTTCGACTTTCTGTGCTGACTCTAATTTCGGTATCCGTTCCACCCCCGTGTTACCGCAGTAGCACGTAAAAGATCCCGGTCATTCTGTCAAAAATGCAGGTGGCAGGTTACAGCTAAACACACATACACCTTACGTATGTGGCTTTGCATGAAGTGACATGGTGCATGGTTGTATGGTGTACACAGAACTTGCGCCAGATGGCTGCGGTTTCATGTGGCACCAGCCATGCCAGCGCTTAAGTACACCACTTCGGTGGATATTCAAAAAACGCGCTATAAAAAGCTTGTCACTCATGTAGAACCACAGGCGAGCGCAGTGAGTCTGCTCAAGAGAGCGGAGAATAGCGCTATATAAGTGATCATCAATCAATCAATCAATCCTGACGACAGATACTTGTCCACTCATATTACTACAGATACAAGTTGTCAAAACAATTGTAGCTGGTGGTGGTTTCAGCGACGCCACTCAGATTGAGGCTCCCAACCCAGATACAGGCACAAGTCATTTGGAGGCCTCTCGTGAGAAGGCAGGTACGAAGATATTCCTCCGGTGTGATCCGCCAGTGATCCAGCACTGTTGTTGTTTCACACGACACACATCATGCCGTGCTGCTGCTGCCGCTACATTCTGATAAAATGAAATGTCCAAAAATCTGGATGAAAAGATGGCATGTCCAGATTCACACCACTCTGGAGCATTCAGACATACAAAGGGATCAACTTCAGAACTTGCCGGCTGGATTACGTGCCTGCGTTGGGTGTGATTCGACCTCCTCCCTGGCAGGGACTGTTGTTGCAATGTTTTTCACCAGTACTTATGTCTGCTGAAATCACCAAGTAAATGTGATCTTTCAGAGATGCAGAACTTTTCATGTGTAAAATACAGCGTGAACAAATGAGACACCGTCAACATGGCGCCCAGTCAGTCATGAGTCGCAGAGCCCATAATTTATTCCAGAAATGATGTCCCCGACAAGTGATGCACTTTCTTTTCACACCAAACAGGCCAACTGTCAGTCAGCAGATTGGCAATATGGTTATCTGCAGCGCCCACAACTCCCTCCACCTAAGACCATGGTATGGATACTTGAGAACAATGTCTTTGAAGCAGTCCTTAAGCCCCTTCCTGCGTGTGCTGACCTCATCTTCCGTGCTTGCACCAAGCAACGTACAAGGCTTATTTGTACATGCAGAATGCAAAAGGCAAATGCTTAGACACTGGCGATATCCGTTACAACAGTTGAAGAATGATGAAATAAATGTTTCATCCACCTACGCTATCTGATAACTGGTTGCTAACGTCGTGTGACTCTGATGAGTACCACATGCTGACATTTGGTACATCTGTTAGGTTTCTAAAGTCATGGCAATTGTTGCTAAAGTCATGGCAATTGTTGCTAAAGTCATGGCAATTGGAGTAGCGTGATTATTGCATCAGTATTGCTGAGCCCTACAAACAAACAAAACAAAACAAAACCAAAGGAGGAGGGGGTGGGCACCCAGTCTCTGTCTCCATTTCCGCCCATTTTTGCTTTTATGACCACAGGAATGTGTATTTCTCTCATAACGAGTAATTTATCTTAAAAAATATGTTCTGTTTTGATTTAGTCGTATAGAAATGTTAGTTTTCCTTCCTTTGTGAAACATTCAACAATTCCATCTCTTTCTTTCCATAATTAATGTCCTTGAAACAAAGCCGTGTCCATAATTATTTTGTTGAAAAATATCTGTAGTCTGAATTTGTGTGTGGAAGATATATCATGGCATGCTACTCTAATTTCAGACATAACTGATCATACAAAATGTATGGATAAGGATACTGTTTACGCAGCTTTTATGCCATTTGTTGTTGTTGCTGCTGCTGCTGCTGCGCTGCTGCTGCTGCTGAGTTTGTTTTGCTTGCTTCTTTTTTTTTCCGGGGGGGGGGGGGGGGGGGGGGGGTCTTGTTTATTTCTCGGACTCTCAGACCAGCAATGCTAATTACTGGTTATTCGCCCTGATAGCACGTTTATAGTTAGCTGGGCGCTAAAAAACGAAAATTCATTCCTTCCCCTCATTAGTCAACTTTATTCCTTCTACGGATTGACTGATTATATTGCAAATACCACCACAAGGACATTAGACCATATACGTTTTCTTTTCTTGTGCTTGTATACTGTAAATTAGCATAACATCTAGTAATTATTAAAGTACTTTTGTAAAACTTTGGACGCATTATGAGTTTTGTGCAATTTTGAATGTTTTGGTAGCCATTTTGAACATTTATTTTCACAGCACAAAACACGTAGGACACTTTGGCAGACACCAGAAATGGAAACAGCACACAAATATCATTTAGAAAAAAGCTATCTGTCCACTTCTACCTCCACCTCGTTGTATTTAAGCCTATTTGCGCAGATTTTAGCTAGCCTGCTATTGACTTTAAGCTTCTAATTGTTCGTTTAAAAAAAGAGGGAAAATGTTCCTCTCAGCTCCGCGCTTCCCTTCCCAGGTCCAGACTTTTTTCCTCTGTTTTCCTGTGCAAGAATCTGTTATTTGGCACGTTGTCTGCTTCGCATCCTGCGTGGTCACCACTTCACTCTGACAAGGGGAGCGGGATAGCTCAGTGGTACAGCGCCTGACTCGTGATCCAACGATCGGTTCGAGTCCCAGCAGGACCGGCGGACCGTGTTACCGCAGTGGCACGTAAAAGATCGCGGTCAAACGCGCTGCTGGACGGTTATAGCTAAACACACATGCACCCTACGTACGTGGCTTCGAATGAAGTTGCTGTAAACTGGTGCATGGTTCGACGGTGTACACAGAACGTGCGCCAAGACGGCAAGAATTTCACGTGGCAACTCTATGTACGCCATTTTGGTAGACATTAGAGAGAGAGAGAGAGAGAGAGAGAGAGAGAGAGAGAGAGAGAGAGAGAGAGAGAGCAGGAGCTATAAAATGCTACAGTCACTCATTCAGAATCACTCGTTGTCCATCCCTTCCTACTGAAACATTAAAATGGTTTTCATCGCTGTCCATCTTAATGCAGGAATCATTCTGGTGGTGACAGTGTAGCGATAGGTATATAATCTCCCTCTCCCCCCACCTCCATTCCCCCCCCCCCCTTCTCCCTGTCCCTAATAAGCCTTATGGTTTCTGTGGACGTTAAGCACCATGTTTATACTTACTTACTTATTCAGAATCACACGCGACAAGAACGCTTTATTGAGTGTGTTCTGGAGCAGAGGA
>OY757549.1:1914711-1924883 GCA_963584105.1 Alviniconcha strummeri
CGTTTGTGTGTATATATTTGTGTGTACGTGTTTGTGTGTGTATGTGTTTGTATGTGTGCTTGTGTGTGTGTTGGGAGGGGGTGGGGGTGATGGTGTGTGTGTTGGGGGTGATAGTGTGTATGATTCTGTGTGGGAGGGGTATATGTGTGTTTGGGGGTGTATGTGTTTGTGTGTGTGTTGCGGGGTGATGGAGTGTATGTGTGTGTGTGTGTGTGGGGGGGAGAGGGTGATGGTGTGTATGTGTGTGTGTGAGAGAGAGAGAGAGAGAGTGTGTGTGTGTGTGTGTGTGTGTGTGTGTGTGTGTGTGTGTGTGTGTGTGTGTGTGTGCGTGCGCGCGCGCGTGAGTGCGTTTGCTTGTTTGTTTGTTTGTTTCATTATGTTTTGCATGTTATCTATTAACGTATTATTATGCCAGTATTTTTCCTCCGTGCAAGTACTTATGCGTTCCATACTTCAGAAGAAAGGAAAAAAGGTTGCAGTGTGCTTGGAGTAGCTATAAAATCCGTATTATTACTATTATCTGTATCAGCCCCACACTGTGTGCCCAAGGGACTGAACCGTCTGCCGTGTGTGCGCACAACGGAGTCATTAGGAAGACTCAGTCTATCCGACACCGTCCCCTAACGGGTTTATTGCTTCCGTAGTCGGATCGGGAACCCGTGGGTCCCAATCCTATCAGATTGTGTTCTATTTATTTCTTCTTTTTTTTTTTTTTTTTTCTTTTTTTCCCTTCTTCTTGGGGTGGGGTGTGTGTGTGTGGGGGGGGGGGGGGGAGGGGGGATGGGGTTCTGTCTGAAGCTGGGAGTTCCACGGAGCTGAGGGAAAAGCTGGAATCACACAGCGGAACTTCATCCACTTCACTGCTGCATCTCTGATTGCTTTGGTCTTATAATTACTGGACCAACAGCGTAGTTCCTGGCACTGATTGACATCGGCTTATACATACCGTGACAGTAAGCGGGGTCTTCGGCTGTGCCAACCAGTCTCACAATATAATGCCCCCCATCCCCCGCCCACCCCCCTTCCTCTCTCCCCCATCCTTAAAAGACCGTCCTCGTCCGTCGCTGCATCGACAGAACGGTCTCAACCTTTCTGGCCCTGATAATTATGCCCTGCTCTCGTGGTAACCTTGGTGTTCCTGAAACCTTCTTTGTCTTAGGAAGCTTTTCTGTTCTCCTGAACCTTTGTCTTAGCCAGCCTTTCTGTTCTCTTGACACATTCTTTGTCTTAGGGAGCTTTTCTGTTCTCCTGACACCTTCTTTGTCTTAGGAAGCTTTTTTTTCCTCTTGACACCTTCTTTGTCTTAGGAAGCTTTTCTTCTCTCTTGACACCTTCTTTGTCTTAGGAAGCTTTTCTTCTCTCTTGACACTTTCTTTGTCTTAGGAAGCTTTTCTTCTCTCCTGAGACCTTCTTTGTTTTAGGAAGCTTTTCTGCTTTCCTGACACCTTTGTCTTAGGAAGCATTTTTGCTCTCCTGGCACATTCTTTGTCTTAGGAAGCTTTTGCTGCTCTCCTGACATCTTCTCTGTCTTAGAGAGCCTTTCTGTTCTCCTGACACCTTTGTCGTAGGGAGTTATGCTGCTCTCCTGACACCTGCTTTGTCTTAGGGAACAGTTCTGCTCACCTGACACCTGCTTTGTCTTAGGGAACAGTTCTGCTCACCTGACACCTGCTTTGTCTTAGGAAACAATTCTGCTCTCCTGACATCTGCTTTGTCTTATGGAACAATTCTGCTCACCTGACACCTTCTTTGTCTTGGACAGCAATTAGGCCTCAGCACCTTTAGGTGGCTCTGATCCAAGCCTTTGTTGTCAGTCAGACAGTTGAAGGGGGCCGAGGTACGAGTGTGGAGTGTGTGTGTTGGGAGGGGGGTGTACGTAGCTCATTTGGTAGAGTGTGGAAGCAAGAAGCCGGGCGCAATACTGACACGTGCTCCACTGCGGCAAGGGATTAGTCTCCCAGACTCAGCTTGCAGTACGTGCACACTCTCCTTCGCTGTTCGCACAGCCCACGTGTGCCATGGCTGGCATTAACAAGCTTTCACGCACCCGCAGTGATAAAAACCCAAACCCAAAACACAAACAATCAACAAAACCAGCATAAATATGATAAAAACACCAAAAAGAGAAGTTCGGCAGACTTGCTGGCAGCAAGGTGTGTTTTGCCAGAATCCAGGATTAAACGAAGATACATCGGAGGGAACCTTCATTTCTACACCCAACGGTAACCCATCCATAAAAAATACACATAGAGGAGAAGCTTTTTTGCACCCTTTTTGCCCCACCCCCATCCCCATCCACAGTTGATGATGTCTAAAGGCACAGTCGATAAGGAAAGGTAGCGGTGATTGCTTTCACGTTTCATTTCTCCTCGTAGAGATCCCTGATGGAGTAACAATTTCTTGTCTTTTCTTGTCCATATCACTTTGTGAAGTGTAACAAGTTTCTCCCCGTGAGCTCGTCGAACACCACGATTAGGGGCATTTTGAACGAAGCAGTGTGTGCGGGACCGTGAAGATAAAAAAATCGCCTGCGTTAGACATTTTCCTTTCTTTGAAGCTGCAATATCATCGTGCACTATAAAATAAAAATAAAATAGAAGCAGAAGAAGAAGAAGAAAACAGAAACGCCGAAAAGAAAAGGTGTTTGTGGAAAATGATAGGCTAGGGGCAACACGTGGTAATACGATGAGATATATACAATGGGGTGGGGGTGGGGGGGGCAGTGTGTGTGTGTGTGTGGGGGGGGGGGGGGGGCGAGGGCAGTGGTGAGCACGTTGTTCTGGTAAGTCAGTGAAAGCAGTCACAGCGAGGGTGCGACTCCCGGTCAAGACAGGGTGAAAAGGCTTTTAAAACGTCTTTCGAGTCAACACTTGTGCGGATTCGTCAATACTTGTCGCGCCTTTGTGTACCCTCCCCCCCCCACACACACACACACACACTTTCTTCACCACCACCCACACACACTGCTCTCCCCCCCCCCCCCCCCTGTTCCCCGCCCCTCACACTTTCTTCCACCCCCACCCCCATCCTTCTCTCAGAGTCGATGGGAGCGTGTGTGTTAAGGCCTGACGAGGCCGGCACGCTGAGAATAAGGGAAGCATTAATGAGGACAAAGACTGTGTCGATTAGTTAGTTATAGTTATCGCTTGGATTTGACGTCCTGGACACTGCACAAGGCCATCTGGGGATGAAGACAGTGGGTCGGATGCTGAAAGACTGGCATAATTATGTGAGTGCGCGCATACGCCAGAGAATGAAATCAGTGTGTTCTAACATTGTTTGAGCTGACTCTTGTCCTGCAGACTACTGTTTGTCCTGGCTTTGAGGATGTACCTCTCGTGGAGTTTCTGTACCTACCTTGTATTTACACGCATGCCAGGTGAGAGTTACCGTAGGCCACTCAGGTCTTTGTTGTACTTTCGAGCGCTAATTAACTCCCTTGCGTGTTGATTCAGTGTGATGGAGCTGGTTTCCAATAACTTGTTCTGTGTAATGCCTTTTGGCCTAGCTTCGTTTGAGCGGACGTTCTGCAAAGTTCCGTGTGACCCAACTTTGTTTGAGCTGCCTTGTCTTGCCAAGTACTGTGTGCCCTAGCTTTGTTTGAAGCTGGTTCGGAGTGGTCGAGGGAAGACCAACACGTCCTAGGCTTTTTTTCTTTTTTCTTTTTTTTCTTTCTTCTTTTTTTGGGGTGGTGGGGGTGGGGGTGGGGGGCAAATAACATGGGGATATAGATACACATAAACTACGCTTATTGGGCATCAATAAATTATAAATCAATTTGTGCGTAAAACTGCACACAGGAAAGGGGACGGAAGAAGGGACAGACGGGCAACAGAAACAGAGCGATAAAGACAGAGACAGAGCGAGAGAGAGAGAGAGAGAGACACAGACAAAGAGACAGAACAACAGAGAGACACAGAGAGAAAATACATGAAAAGTAGTAGAAAAGAAATCAAGCAAACGCTTTCCAGTCGGAAACTGTAATAAAGTCAAATGCAAACCATCAGGAATAAAGAAGAGAAGAGACGAAGAATACTAGCGTATCTAACGAGTCATTGCTTTTTTAGGATTTGAGTTTTTGAAATGTAATGCAAATTCGTGAAAATCGACAGGAATATCCTAAGGGAAAATTACCAATTTAGTGTAATATGCAAAAATGTTATTTCGCTGCAAACAACAAAATAAAACAAACAAACAAACAAAAACCTGAAGGAACTGGCCTAAATAAGGTTCATCCTAATTCTGAACGCATTTTGTTCTTCTCTCATCAACGGCCCACCGAACCTGTCCCATAGCATTAACAGCCGACAAGATGTGGAACGGAATCAAGCTAATAATATTCCACGGTGTTCTGGTGATAGACTTGAAATCACACCGCTGAAGGGAAGCCAGGAACTCAGGACATTCGGATTGCCTCCCCTGATTGCTACTTCATCGTGCTTAGAATTATCCCCGCTGGAACCAGGAAGTGGTGAATGTGAGAATTATGTGTGCTGTGTGTGTGAGTGTTGGAGTGGGTGGGGGGGGGGGGGGAGGAGGGGGTTGCTCGTCGTTTCGTGAACGTTACTATTCTATACCGGATTTTTATTTATATATAAGTAAACATGGTGCTACACATAGGTGCGGCCACACACTGAACTTAGCTGTAGTTCGCTCAGACGTGAGTTATTGTCTCGTGCTTGAGAGAGTGGACGACATGCCCGGCCTCTCCGACCACAGCAGCCTCCTATGTCAGATGACGATCGCAGCACCAAGCGAATCAAAGCGTACTGTCACATCTCGAAACACCAAGGCTGTGTCTCTTCCTGATTTCCAGGCGGACGTCAAGTGTTTCGCAGACTGCTACAGTCAGTGTCCTGACAGAGACCTTGTGGATAGCTACAGTGCTGGTTTCCGTGCTGTCATGGACCGTCACGCCCCTCTGGTCACCCTCTGCGTCAGCCACCGACGCTCAGCCCCGTGGTTGACTGACGAGATCAGAGAGGCACGCGGAAGAAGACGACAGGCAGAGCGTCGTTGGCGGTCAACTCGCCTGACTGTCCACAGGGAAATCTTCGTCAAGGAGCGGGCTACAGTGAAGAGATGCATACGGGACGCCAGGAAGCTTCACTACAGCAGCAAGATAGACATCAGCTCTACCACTAAGCAGCTTTTTTCTGTGTCTGACGAATTGCTCGGCAAAGCAAAGACTACCTCTCTGCCATCGAACATTCCCATTGCAGACCTGCCACAGCGTTTTTGTGACTTTTTCCTGACCAAGATTAAGCAGATCCGTGAAGACCTTGACTCTTTTGTCCCCAAGACCTACCGTCCTTTTTTTTTTAAAGTTCGACGGGCCTCAGTTGTCCATGTTTGAACCTGTGACAGAAGAGCTAATCTGGAGACTCATTTCTCAGTCATCAACGGAAAGTTGCACCCTTGACCCCATCCCCACTACTCTGACTAAGCAGTGTCTGCATGACTTAGCCCCCTTGTCATAAGGATTGTCAATGTTTCTTTGTCCACCGGCACTGTCCCATCTGGGTTAAAGCAGGCTCTTGTGAAACCCATACTGAAGAAACCGGGTCTTGATGCTAATGATTTAAGAAATTTCAGACCAGTCTCAAATCTCCCATTCGTTTTGAAAATACTAGAGAGGGTAGTTCTTCTTCAACTGCAGTCTTATCTGTGCGCAAACAGCTTACTAGAAATTCGACAGTCTGCGTACAAAAAAACACCACAGTACCGAAACTGCTGTTTTGAGTGTACTAGAAGGCCCCCTTACAAAGTCTGACCAGAAACTTGTGTCAGTACTTGCATTGTTGGATCTGAGTGCTGCTTTTGACACCCTTGACCATGCCATCGTATTAAGACGACTTGAGAGCACTTTTGGAATCTCGGGAGTAGCGCCGTCTTGGTTTGAGTCATACCTAAGTGATAGGACGCAGTCTGTTGTGGTTGACGGTTTGATGTCCACACCGATACCCCTTTTCTTTGGTGTTCCTCAGGGATCGGTCCTCGGACATGTACTATTCACCCTGTATTCACAACCCCTGTCTGATGTCATAGCATATCACAGCTGTGACTATCACAAGTACGCTGATGACACATAAATTTCTGACAGTGCACCACCTAGCGATTTCGCTTATGCTCAGTCCAACATTCAATCCTGTATAAGCGAGACTTTGTCACGGATGCAAAGCAACAAACTGAAGCTTAACACAGAAAAAAACTGAGATTATGCTTGTAGGTTCATCAGTGCGTATCAGTTCGGTCGGCTGCGAGTCTGCACATATAGGTGGAAGTTGCATTCCTTTTCAGACAACGTTATGTACCTTGGAGTGCATCTTGACCAGACACTGTCAATGAAACAACACATCAGCAGCCTCTGCCGCACCACGTTTCTTGCACTCAGAAGAATCGCGTCTATCCGTCCGTTCTTCTCTAACAGTTCCACAGAAAAGCTTGTTACGTCTATGATTACGTCAAGATTGGACTACTGCAATTCTACGTTCGCAGGAGTAGCCGATAAACAAATCGCACGCATACAAAAGATCCAGAACAACGCCGCACGGCTCATCTTGAAAAAATGGAAGCGTGATCATGTCACACCGCTTTTGAAAGAACTCCACTGGCTCCCAGTAAAATACCGCATTCAGTACAAGCTCGGAACGCTCGCTTTCCGTCACTTTGACGGCACTCTTCCGCCATACCTGTCTTCTTCTCTCTGCAAATATCGACCATCGCGCTCCGTTCTTCGACAGAAAGACAGCTCAAAATTCCAAAAACAACTTGAAAACCTTCGGTGACCGTTCTTTTGGTTACATTGCTCCGACTGTCTGGAACTCACTGCCGGCCGACCTGAGAGCCTCTCCCTCTCTCCCAACTTTCAAAGTTAACCTAAAAACGTATCTCTTCCGCCAAACCTTCTGATTGATTTGTACATGCTAACCGCTACCTGTTTCATATTCATGTGTGCGCGCGCGCGCGCACGTGTGTGTGTGTGTGTGTGTGTGAGTTGGGGCGGGGGTGGGGACTCAGTTGGAGGGATGGAATTAAGGGTAGGTAGTAATATGATTCTTTTTCTGTATATATTGCTGCTTCTCATTTGGCACATGTACTTTTTTGGTGTGTTTATATTATACATTGTTAGTTGTCATAATCATATGTATTATGCTTGTAAAACTTAGAAAATGTTGGAGAATGTTGTAAAGCGCAGAGTGTGTGTACACCAGAAACTAGCGCTATACAAAAGTTGTCTATTATTATTATTATGTGTAAAATGACTGTGAACAGTGACAGAGAATCTGTGGATAGGTAGACAGCGGGTCAGATCTCGCCTGTTGGAACACACTGAACAGCTGGGACAGTGGTACAAGTCGTTTCAGTGATGTACGATCACACAGAAAATTAAGCTGACGTGCAAAGCCGGTATTGGGGTCGTCGCGCAGTCTGCAGCAGACATCGTGAATTGATTCGAAAGCTTAATCAATTCACTAGTGTCTGTTGCAGTGTTTACATTCCCTGGGGAATCGACAAAATATTCGCTAGGAGTTCGTTTGAAAAGTGCTCTTGATTCATGACGATTGCTGAGAAGAGTTTTGAAACATGGTTCTGCTTATGTCGGACTGTGGTTGTCCTAAAGGTGCAGTGCGGTCATGAGATGCTGAAGTTAAAGTCCGCTCTGTTCAGAACCCACAGCTAACAAATGTTCTGCCTTTAAAGCCTGGAACAGGTCATAATATAGCCACGCATGCTTCTCACACTGCCTGGAATTTCTTCTTTGTCCTAATTTCTACCTTCCCGGTACTTTCATCTTCATTTTTTCGGATCCTCTCCCTACTTTAACTGCGTGAGCTTCGGCTAACGGAGTTTCCAGTGTGGGCCCGCGCATTAAAATTGGTCACCCTGCTCATAGTCGCAAGTGATATAAACAGGTTCCCGTGGTGAGTGCCTGCGGAATACAAATGAGTACCAGAACATGCGTCATTGTGCGTTGACAGATGGAGGGATTTGTTAAAACCTTTGTAACGGTGAACTAGCCAAACGCGTGATTTAGTGACTTGGGTTTTTGAACTTGTGCAAGAGATTTTGAATGCGTGGTTTGTCCTGACGTTGCCGTATGCGGTTGACAGGTCGTTACATCCCGAGATCAAAGATCATTATTACTGAGCAGATAGGAGACGATCGCAATTTAATGGTTTGTGGTATGCGCAGTATGCTGCCGGATGGTACAGACCTTGGTATAATGCATTTATAAATACACATATGATTGTTTCTGTCCTTTCATTTTAGTAGATTGTTTAGTCTAGTAGTGATAAATCAGACGGAACTGTCCACGATGCCGACATGGTATCCTAGCTTATAATTATGCCTTTTTTACAAGGGTCATGTTGAAGGGAATATATGTCTCTTCCAAAATGTGCATGTCTTATAGTTGTGTTAGGACTGATGTTGCATTTTGTTGTTGTTGTTGTTGTTGTTAGAGTACTGGAGTGTAATTTTATATGTAATAAGATATTTAAAAAGTGTATTTGCATATGCCGAGTTTGATGGTCCTGGAGTGTTTGTGTGCCGTTGACGGGACGTTAAAGTCCAGTTATTAGGACAGTGACCCTTCCAAAGCTGCTTCCCCACACAGCTGCTCTTTCTACCTTTTGCTCTCAGATTTCAGCTGCGATGCTTTCTTCTTCAAACACATTTGTGAAAAATGTCCAACACACACACACACACACACACACACACACACACACACACACACACACACACACACACACACACACACACACACGCACACACACACCAGCACGCACATACACACACGCACGCACGCACGCACACACACACAAATACACACACACACACACACACACACGCGCACGCACGCACGCACACACGCACGCACACACGCACGCACATTCCCCCTCCCTTCCCCTTTACGTTCCTTGGCCCTGATACAACCGTAACGCTTGACTGGGTGTAAAACACCAAGTTACTTACTTACTTACGTTTCTGCTGATCATACTGAATTGCTTTTATGTATGGTCGATTTTCCCCTCTCTGTTTCATTTTACATTTGTAGTTCTCTACACAATCACGTGTTTGTAAAGGTATAGGAATAAACGAATGTCCGCCTCATCTGAAGAGGCTTAAAAGCTGCTGCAGCTGCGCTTGTTCCCAGAGGGCGTCGACACGTTACTGCACCTGACGTGGATTCAAAGGCTGGCTAATCGCTCAGGACGAGTGGTGTTGGAATTCTCTGCCATCCGATCTCAGAAATTCTTCTGCCCTACCGCTGTTTAAATCCAGGCTAAAAACAAACAACAAAAAACAAACAAAACAAAACAAAAACCTCACTTGTTCATGACAGCTTTCTGCCAGTAGGATTTCTGCAATCTTCAGCTCCCCCCCCCCCCCCCCCCCCATATGAATGTGCTTCCTGAGTGTTTTAGTTATCTCACGATCGTTAAGAGAGAGAGGGAGAGAGAGTGCAGGGAACGGAGAGAAGGGGGGGGGGGGGTGGAGAGAGAGAGAGTATGTGTGCAGGTGAGAGCAAGAGAGGAACACAGAGAGAGGGACGGAGATTAAGAAAGGGAGGTATGTGTGTGTGTGTGTGTGTGTGTGTGTGTGTGTGTGTGTGTGTGTGTGTGTGTGTGTGTGTGTGTGTGTGTGTGTGCACATGTGTGTGTTCACATGTGTGTGTGCGTGTGTGTGTGTGTGTGTGTGTGTGTGTGTGTGTGTGTGGTGTGTGTGTGTGTGTGTGTGTGTGTGTGTGTGTGCTATAGAAAATGTATGTATTATTATTATTTCTTGGTCAAATGGGACTAATAAAGTGCTGTGAGCCGTTTTCGGGGACTTTGGCCAACAAAAAAATAATTAATGATGTTCTTAACTAGCTTACGGTTGATGAGGAACATGTTGCTGTACCTGTATCTGAGGGATGGAGATACCACAGTTTCTTTGAGAGCAGAGCAACACAGCAACAAGGAAGGGGTATGAGCAGAAGATGAAGATGCCTAAAAGGAAGAGGAGAAAAAGAAGAAAAACAAAACAACAACAGTAATAGTTTGAGACAGAGATGGCGTAATGTTCCAAATATTTTCGTTCTGAATAGCAGCCCTAAAATACAGTGTTTGAATTTGCTCGCCAGAACCTTGCAAGTGTAGTGTTATGTTGTTGGCGTCCTTCTTCCT
>OY757549.1:1927583-1936168 GCA_963584105.1 Alviniconcha strummeri
ACAGCGTGCCCTGTGAATACACAGGCCGCTGACATTGCTATCACTGGAGACGACGTGCCCCGTGAACACACAGACAGCTGACCACACTCTTAACATCGCTTTCCGGCATCTTCCTCCAAACTCTGCCAGATTTGCTTACGTCAATGAAAGGGGGCACTCTTTATCTCCGCGCAGCTGTCCGACTCGGTC
The DNA here is from genome assembly GCA_963584105.1 of Alviniconcha strummeri. Classification (NCBI taxonomy): domain Eukaryota; kingdom Metazoa; phylum Mollusca; class Gastropoda; family Provannidae; genus Alviniconcha; species Alviniconcha strummeri. The sequence goes on from OY757549.1 coordinate 1,927,773, forward strand.
AGCGCGCCCTCTGCCGCCGAAAGGTTTGGGTACTGATAAGACTGTGGAAGCAAGCTAGTGCCCAAGCACGCATGTAAACATTAAGCCCATCCACCCCGGGTATAAAAAAATAAAAAAAAGGGGGGGGGGGGGGGGGGGGAGTTTCTCTCGATTTAAACGAATTTGGTTTCATTTGAGTCGGCGTACGCAACATGGTCAGTTCTAAAACAAATGTCTGATATAATCTGAGTTGTTTGTAGCAAACTTACTACTGTTTGAGCACCATCCAAAAACTGCTCGTTAGCTGACAGTTTTCTGGACCCTATGGCGTAACTAAATACGGCAGTGGTTGAAGGAAGGATGTCGTAAACCAGTGCTTGGAGTTTGGCCGCTGACATTGCTGTCACTGGAACCACCGTGACTCCCAGCAACCACAAGGAAGGGCAGGAGTCGGTGCCCTCGTCCTGTTGCACCTGTGAACGTGAGCAAGGTACAAGTGCCCAGAATCCTGTTGTCACAAGGATAGTTGCAGTCCCTTATCCTGTTATTCATGTGGCAGGGTTCCATTTCCTGTTATTCATGTGGCAGGGTTGCTTTTCCTGTTACTCCTGTGGCAGGGTTGCTTTTCCTGTTAGTCATATGGCAGGGTTGCTTTTCCTGTTACTCCTGTGGCAGGATTCCTTTTCCTGTTGTTCCTATGAACCAGAGAAAGGTGCGCGTGCCCAGAACCCAGTTATCACAAGGATAGTTGCACAAGGATAGTTATTCTGTCATTCCTATGGCAGGGTTCCATATCCCGTTATTCCTATGAAAAGGTTCTTTTTCCTGTTATTCCTATGGCAAGGTTCCTTTTATGGCAAGGTTCCTTTTATGGCAAGGTTCCTTTGCCTGTTATTCCGATGGCAAGGTTTCTTTTATGGCAATGTTCCTTTTTATGGCAATGTTCCTTTTATGGCAATGTTCCTTTTATGGCAAGGTTCCTTTAAAAAAAAAATCGGGCTCACTACCTTTCCATGAAAGTATTCATCCAGCTGTGTAAACGTATTCAACCAACCTTATTTTGTACGATTGAAGTGTCTGAGAGATTGCATGAATTAGTTCGATGTAAGAAATAAGCTGTGTTTATATATATATATTTCAGTCCGCGTATTTAGGAATGAATCAGCGTTGTACTTTTTACTAAAGTGTGTGTGTGTGTGTGTGTGTGTGTGTGTGTGTGTGTGTGTGTGTGTGTGTGTGTGTGTGTGTGTGTGTGTGTGTGTGTGTGTATTTTGGGAAGGGGAAAGGCAGTATTGACTTAACTGATGTATCCTTTGTTGCCGATCCATTGCAGTTTCCCTAGTAGACTCGACACCTGTGATAATAGTGATAATCTTATTTTATATGTTAAATATACATTTGCTGTTGTGTTGTTGTTGTTGTTGTTGTTGTGTTAGGTCATTCAGTACAGTACATAACTAAAATTATGAAGTGTTCATCAGCGGGCGCCTGTGGTTTTCGCCACTGCGTTCAGCCCTAAGTTCCCTGGCTGCACGTCGGATGGGCGGTCCCTCAACTGCTGGCTGTTATCGCAGCTGGCTGCATGCCCGCTGAACGCGCTGCCAGACCTCCGTCGTCAGGAGAACACGCCCTCATCCTCCCCACCCACCCCGCCATCCCTCTCTGTCCCCCGCTGCAACTGCTCTCTGCCCAAGGCACAACCCTCACAGCTCCGAGCTTTGTGAAAGTCGACGTGGTCGTTCTGGGCTCCCCGTCCTTGATGGTCCTTATGGTCTCTGTGGACGTACAGCAGCACTGAACTGTGCGGGGATTGGATCAGAGCTCAGGGGCTGTGTGAAAGTCGAGGTGGCCGCCCTGGGCTCCCCGTCTCTGATAAGCCTTGCGGTTTCTGTGGGGCGTAAAGCACCATGAATGAAGGAAGAATAAGGCTGAACTCTGCAGCTGGCTTCAACCCAGGACGTCAACCCCATGACGAGAGCCACGTCCTGACGTGACAGTGTGTGTTTGACAGGACGTTAGAGCCGGTTGCTAACCAACGAACTCTCTATCCGCGGAATCGCGCTTTGTTCGCTGAAAGTGTTTGTGCTCCAGGCAAAACTGTGCTTCCTTCAACTCCATTACGAGCTCCTCCTCTCTGTCCGTTTCATCGCTTCTTGTTCGCCGAACGTGTTCTGTGCTCCAGGCAAAACTGAGCGTCTAGCTTCCTTCCACTCCCTTGCGAGTTCCTCCTCTCTATCCGTTTCATCGTTTCTTGTTCGTTGTAACTGTCCTGTGCCCAAGGCAGAACTACTGTGCATCTAGTTTGCTTCAACTCCATTGCAAGATCCACCTCTCTATTCGTTTCATCGCTTCTTTTTCGTTGAAACTGTTCTATGCTCAAGGCAAAATGTGCATCTAACTCCATTGCAAGATCCACCTCTCTATCCGTTTCATCGCTTCTTGTTCGCTGAAACTGTTCTGTGGTCAAGGTAAAACTATTCTGCATCTAGTTTACTTCAACTCCATTGTGAGATACTTCAACTCCATTGTGAGATCCTCCTCTCTGTCCGTTTCGTCGCTTCTTTTTCGTTGAAACTGTTCTGTGTTCAAGGCAAAACTGTGCGTCTAATTCCATTGCAAGATCCACCTCTCTATCCGTTTCATCGCTTCTTGTTCGCTAAAACTCTTCTGTGGTCAAGGCGAGTCCGCTGTGCATCTGGCCTACTATTGACGCCATGCTGTTCCGTCACGAGTTTCTCCTCGCCATCCGTTTTTGCCGTTGGTCGGGGATAGACAGGGAATCAGATTTTAACGCCCAGTCATCCATGACGGTTATATGACGTATATTGAAAGAGGATAGATGGATAATCAGTTTTAACGCCCAGTCAATCTTGGCAGTTATTTCAGTGATGTTGAAAGAGGATGGATGGATAATCAGTTTTTAACGCCCAGTCAACCTTGGAAGTTGTATCAGAGCGATGTTGAAAAGGGATAGATAGAAAGATAATCAGTTTTAACGCCCAGCCATGACGGTTATATCAGGGCTGTGTTGAAAGGGGATAATTAAGTAATCAGTTTCAACGCCCAGTCAACCATGACGGTTATATCAGGGCTGTGTTGAAATGGGATAGTTAAATAATCAGTTTCAACGCCCAGTCAACCATGACGGTTATATCAGAGCGACGTTGGAAGAAGACTTCAAGCGAGGAAAACGCAAGCCGGAGTGAAAACATAGGCAACGTGCAATCATTTTCATTTGCAGGATTTTTCTGTCCGTATTTATGCTACCAAGATACTTTGTTTTACACTTTATTTCAGATCCCAAGGGCGCAGCCATGTTGACTCGCTCTTTGCTAATGAAGAGCAGAAAACGGGTTGCTCATGATGCAGTGTACACCTATGCCCGCCTTGTTCATGACGTCACGGACACAGACAATGGCAGCGATCAGGGCCGAGTTTGGGCGACTTTCAAACGTCGATTTTGAACGATTTCAGCCATCCATCGGCTGAACCGCTGGTGTGAGAGATTTTTTCCCCCCCCTCGGTTCTGTCGATAAGGTCTGTGCTGCTCTTTCGCTGGGGATCCATAATCAAGGCTGCACTGTGCACATAGTTATTTAGAGTACCCGAGACATCAGCTTCTCATTTCCGTTCCGAGATCGCCCGCTGACTACAGTCAGTGGAAAACTCTTTGTTGGCAGGAAATGTGTATAGGTTATATATAGGTGGTCAGATTACTTTTCGGCCTTGTGAGCCGGTTTGGCCTAGCGGTAAGGCGTTAGGCTGGTAAGCAGAGGGACCTCGGTTCGAATCCGCTTCGGCTCCTTTCTCTTGTTGTGGTCTGTGGATACTGTCTTGTGACTTTGTCCCTCACCATTATGAAACATTAAAATGGCTCTCATCGCTGCCCACATTAATGCAGGAGTCATCCTGGTGGTGACAGTGTAGCGATAGGTATGTAATCTCCCTCTTCCACCACCTCCATATTTTCATTGTTCAGGAGCTGTGTGAGAGTCGAGGTGGCCGGCATGGGCTGTCCGTCCTAACGACCCTTCTGGTTTCCGTGGGCGTAAAGCTATACTGAACCATACTTCGGCATTGGTCTCAGCTTGTCCCTAATATGTCAACCGACATCCAAGGACATTAAGCAACACAACAGCAGAACAGCACCACCATACCTCCTTCCCCCCTTCTCCCCGTCCCTAATAAGCCTTATGGCTTCTGTGGACGTTAAGCACCATGTTTACTTTTCGGCCAGCAACAACAATACCAATACAGAGTTGGTCATCTCAGTCTATGGAAGCGATGTTTGCTTGCCGCATTTGTGTTAAACAGTGATATATATATATATTCTCCCTGGGAGTCTGCTTTCGTCTAAACTTAGAGGTCTTCCTCTTGGAGTTGGAGCCAGTGGGAATGTTGTGCACTGCAGTTCGGCTGTGACAAAATCCCCTGGCTGACGTCAGCTTTCATCTCGTTTCTGTGGACAAGCTCTTTCTTCGTTGTAACAGTGACAAAGGCTTAGAGGTAATTATCTGAAGCTCAACATCAACTTCACGAGATCCATCGAGCGGAAAAAGGTTTTTGTTCGAAGCAATCGTTTCAAGGCTAAGACACGCCAAGCCTGTCGTGAATTGCAGCTTTCTCCGGGCAATGGGAAATGTCATCTAACTAAATGAGGAAAGCGATGGGTAGAAAGAAGCACACCAGTTTGCCAGTTCATGGGTGTGCCTGGCTTCCGAAGGGTTGGTTCGGTGATTGACAGCTACGTTATTCAGCACGTCCCAGCCACAGTCTCCACGCTGACGAGTCCTTCTCGACAGTATAAAAGCCCACAATTACGATATTGTAGTGGACCCTGTGTTCAATATCCCAATACTCGCATCTGTCATCTCTTGCTGTGTGTGAGTGTTCAAAGCATCATTTATCCGCTGTTTACGTCTCCACGTCCATTCATCTGCTACTCGTGTCTGTGTATACGCGTGCTAGTTATCACGTACAAGCGGGCTAGTTAGCAGTATTCTACAAGGAATGTACTTCAGGGCCGTCGTACAGTTTAGACCACTCAGGAATGGACGCCCCTTTGCGGTCTCTCGTCACCAGCGTCAGTGTGACGGACTCGGGTTGATGGCTGTGCTGGTTTCTGCTCTGCGGTTTGTCAGTTGTTGACGGTAGTATAGCCTCGTCCGTGCCTCATGAAGCTGGGCACAGCTGGCGGCGCGAGTGTGTCGCAGGCAGTAAATAACAATTAACCACCTAAATGAGGGTTACGACACAGGCCTGTTTTAAGCGAGGGTTAAGACGTAAGTAAGGGTTTTTGATTGATGATCGCTTATATAGCGCTATTCTCCGCTCTCTTGAGCAGACTCATTGCGCTTGTATGCGGTTCTGCATGAGTGACTAGCTTTTACAGCGCGTTTTTTGAATATCCACCGAAGTGGTGTACTTACAGCGCTGGCATGGCTGGTGCCACATGAAACTGCAGCCGTCTCGGCGCAAGTCCTGTGTACACCATACAACCATGCACCATTTCACTTCATGCAAAGCCACATACGTAAGGTGTATGCGTGTTTAGCTGTAACCTGCCACCTGCACTTTTGGCAGAATGACCGGGATCTTTTACGTGCTACTGTGGTAACACGGGGGTGGAACGGATACCGAAATAAGAGTCAGCACAGAAAGTCGACCATCGAGAAGAAAATTCTCCCGCCTCTCCAGCAGGGATTCGAACCCGCGACCTTTCAATCACGAGTCCGGCGCTCTAACCACTGAGCTATCCCCGCCCCCGGGTTACGACAGGCCTTTGAGTGAGGGTTACGACACAGGCCTGTTTTAAGCGAGGGTTGACGTAAGTAAGGGTTACGACAGGCCCTTGAGTGAGGGTTACGACACAGGCCAGGAGGTCAGCGTTAGGACAGACCTATAAAAGAGGGTTACGTCCTACGTGAGGGGGTTTCCCCGTCCCTAATAGGCCAACTCGCCTCTGTGGACGTAAAGCAACACTAAACCAAACGTGAGGGGGCCTCGGAGCCCATGAGCTGTGTGAAAGTCGATTTCGCCGTCCTAGGTTCCCAGTGCCTTACGGTTTCTGTGGACGTAAAGCATCATGAAAGAAGAAGTGAAGGGTCGAGAGCTAAAGACCTGTGTGAAAGTCGAGGTGGTCGTTCTGGGCTCCCCGTCCCTGATAGTCCCTATGCTCTCTGTGAACATAAAGCAACAGTGAACTTGAACTCAAGTGAACTTGAACTCATCAGAGCTCAGGAGCTGTGTGAAAGTGAGTTGGCTGTCCTGGGTTACCTATCCCCAATAAGCCTTATGGTTTCTGTGAAGGTTAGGACACAGGCCTTTAAATGAGGAAAGACACAGGTCTGTAAGAGAGGGAAGACACAGGTCTGTAAGAGAGGGAAGACACAGGTCTGTAAGTGAGGTTTAGGACACATGTCTACGAGTGAGGGAAGACACAGGTCTGTGAGTGAGGGAAGACACAGGTATATAAGTGAGGGAAGACACAGGTCTGTGAGTGAGAGAAGACACAGATCTGTAAATGAGGGAAGACACAGATCTGTGAGTGAGGGAAGACACAGGTATGTAAGTGAGGGAAGACACAGGTCTGTGAGTGAGAGAAGACACAGATCTGTAAATGAGGGAAGACACAGATCTGTGAGTGAGGGTTAGGACACAGGTATGTAAGTGAGGGAAGACACAGGTCCCATAAGTGAGGGTTAGGACACAGGTCTGTAAGTGAGGGAAGACACAGGTCTGTAAGTGAGGGAAGACACAGGTCTGTAAACGAGGGAAGACACAGGTATGTAAGTGAGTGCAGACACAGGCCTGTAAGTGAAGACACAGGTCTGTAAGTGGAGACACAGGTCTGTAAGTGAGGGTTAAGATCATATCTCGCGGCGCTGAGGGTCCCGATGTGACCCTGTGCGGCTGACAGAAAATTAAAAATGCGGTTATTATCTGACTAGATCTACCTGCACACAATGCAGTGATTTCATGAAAGATTGGAACTGTGTTGCTGACAATGTTAAAATGCCGTTATAGACTGACTAGATCTACCTGAACACAATAAATTCATTTTATGTGTCATGGCAACTGCTTTGGCTTTAAGACATCTTTCGGCCGGAACAGAAACGAAACCGAAGAAATCTACATAGTAGGTACAGCTGTCATGCTTATTTTTACGAACGGGTTTCCGATTTCAGTTCCTTACCTACATATCAGTGGAGAAATTCATTTAGTAACCAAACACCAGTAGAGATTCCGGTGGATTCAACATTCCCCACACACGCATCACCCTGGAAAATATTGAACCTTCGGTGACAAAAAAGTTTCAGTGAAGTTCAGCCTTCGTCAGAGACAGACTAGAAGGGGGTCGCCAGCTGCTCTGTGCAGTCGTTCTGGTGGTGGCCATGGTGACAGTGTACTGGTCCGACGTTCCTCTCCCATCCATCGTGGCGGTGTGTGTTTTACAGCTATAGGTGTTTGTCGGTCCGATTTGTCTGCCAGACGGATTAGGCTGCTTGCACAGGTCCGTCTTCGCATAATTGGACGTCCATCAGTCATCCTGGCTTCCTGGATCAGTTTATCCGACTCCCACTTTTTTTGCTTTCCTTCTTTCTTTTAGCTTGTCTGTCTCTCTGCTTCTGTCTCTGTCCCTCTGTCTGTCTGTCTGTCTGTCTGTCAGTCTCTATCTGTCTGTCTGTCTCCCTCAAACTCTCTGTTTCTCACTGTGTGTCTCTGTCTCTGCCTGTCTGTCTGTCTCTGTCGGCCTGCCTGTCTGCCTGCCTGTCTGTCTCTGTCTGCCTGTCTGCCTGCCTGTCTGTCTCTGCCTGCCTGTCTGTCTCTGTCTGCCTGCCTGTCTGCCTGTCTGTCTCTCTCACCTCCCCCTCCTCCTCCCCCCACACGCCACCCCTTCCTTCCTCTCTGCGCGGCCATTTTTTTTCTCCTGGATCAGTTTATCCGACTCCCACTTTTTTGCTTTCCTTCTTTCTTTTAGCTTGTCTGTCTCTCTGCTTCTGTCTCTGTCCCTCTGTCTGTCTGTCTGTCTGTCTGTCTGTCTGTCAGTCTCTATCTGTCTTTCTGTCTCCCTCAAACTCTCTGTTTCTCACTGTGTGTCTGTCTCTGCCTGCCTGTCTGTCTCTGTCGGCCTGCCTGTCTGTCTCTGTCTGCCTGTCTGTCTGCCTGTCTCTCTCTCTCACCTCCCCCCTCCTCCTCCCCCCACACGCCACCCCTTCCTTCCTCTCTGCGCGGCCATTTTTTGCCCCCCCCCCGCCCCCACCACACACACACCCCACACACATGCCCCATACCCACCCCCAACCCCCACCCACCACCCTCACCATGCCGCTGGTAGATTATCCGGGAGCGGTGGAAAGCCCACAAAACATCAATTTTAACTTCATTTCCTTCACCCCGTGTCCACTGACGTAGTT
>OY757549.1:1936368-1938868 GCA_963584105.1 Alviniconcha strummeri
GGTTTTAACCTACTGCTGCCAACGGGTTTAACCTACTGCAGTCAACGTGTTTAACCTACTGCTGTCAGTGGGTGGGGTCTCTTTGCCTACTGCTGTCAACGGTTTTAACCTACTGCTGCCAACGGGTTTAACCTACTGCTGTCAACGGGTTTAACCTACTGCTGCCAACGGGTTTAACCTACTGCTGTCAACGGGTGGGGTCTCTTTGCCTACTGCTGTCAACGGATTTAACGCACTGCTGTCATTTAACGTTCGGGTTCAAATGCATGGTAATTGTTTTTCTTTTTGTTTTATCAAGCCACTGCTCTCGACGGTTGTGGTTGGCCTATTGCTGTGAGCGGTTGGAATTTCAGTTAACCTACTGTTAACCCCAGCGTCAAAACCACGGCTGTCACATGCCAGTTGTGCTTTAACCTATTTCTGATGATGATATGGAGCTTAATGTCCTCGGATGTCGGTTGACATATTAGGGACAAGCTGAGACCAGTGCGAGTGCATGGTTCAGTGTTGCTTTACGTCCACAAAACCGTAAGGCTCATTAGCACGGGGAGCCCAGGACGGCCACCTAGACTTGGACACAGCTCCTGAACTCTGACCTATTGCTGTTAACAGCTGTGAGTTATATAACGCACGGCTGTCAACCGCCGTGAGTTATATAGCGTACTGCTGTCAACTGCCGTGTGTGATATAGTGCACTGCAGTCAACCGCTGTGAGTTATATAACGTACTGCTGTCAACCGCTGTGAGTTATGCAACAACTGCTGTCAACCGCTGTGAGTTATGCAACAACTGCTGTCAACCGCTGTGAGTTATGCAACAACTGCTGTCAACCGCTGTGAGTTATGCAACAACTGCTGTCAACCGCTGTGAGTTATATAACGAACTGCTGTCAACTCCTTTGAGTTATATAATGTACTACTGTCAACGACTGCGAGTTATATAACATACTGCTGTCAACCGCTGTGGGTTATATAACATATGACTGTCAACCTCTGTGAGTTACATAACATACTGCTGTCAACGGCTGTGAGTTATATAACATACTGCTATCAACTAAGTTATATATATATATATTCTACTGCTGTTAAGTTATATAACGTGCCAAAACAATCCGTTTTGGGCGATTCGTCGGGAATCCAATGTCATAGATGTAACCTACTGTGCAGCATTTACAAGTGACTAAGAGCGATTCACGCAACCTTCTGCTGACTTGCGTATTCAGCAGCTTTCGCCGCTCAGCTCTTACCAAGGGAGAATATAGTGTTCCTATGTTTGATCACGCCTCAGAACCCTGAGACAGCTGTATGAATGAATCGATACTCCCCTTGGCCTTCATCCATCTGTTATGTAGTTTAGTGACTGACTACAGCAAACAAACTTGTGTCGTTACGGAGTTGTTACTTATTGACCTTAACACTGAGTCAACGTGACGTGAACAAAACGGCAGCATAAGGTCAAACTTTCACGATTCAAGATTCACATGAGCGCCCTCTGTGGTTGTTTATGACGAGGCCGTTGAAGGGAAGCCATAGAAACGTTTCCTTGTTGTCACCGGCACCATATAATGTGCAGCGGGTGAGAACGTGGTGACCCTTTCCTTTTCTGATGCACTTGCCCCAATGGGCAGGAACACTATGCTACTCTGATCTGTATCTCTGGGTGCAGGTGCGATCTCTACATCCCAGACTAGTGCCCAGGCCACTGTATCCTCTCTGTGGGTGCAGCTGTTGGATATGTCCAAGCGAGACAGCGAATTTACAGAGCTACAGTTAACAAGAACATTTTAACCCCTTCACTGCCGTGTTGTCACTTGAAAATGACCATTAAAAGTGTAAAAGTTGAAACCATTAAGCCCTTTTGTTTTCTTTTCGCATTGTCACGTGAATGGAATTTCAGCACAACGCATAGCATTGAAAGTAGATGTACTTATATCCCCGGAAAATACACCGTTTGCAGACGCGTCCGTCCATCTTTCAAGCCGGAAATGTTAGTGGCTGGGTCAGTGAAGGGGTTAAGCGAAGCACCTCTGCATGTCTGCATGTAAATTACAGCTCCATGGGGAAAATAGTTAAACTAGAATTACTTGACAATTTGGGGCTAGACAATGCTTAAATTTCAATAAATATGGCATAGGCAAGGCTACGCTACGGAAAATCCGAATCAATCCTCAGCACTTTCACGAAGGTACAGTCTGGTTCCCTTTGTTAAGCCCTTCCGTAACACCCCCCTCTTCCCTCCTCCCCCCCTCTTCCCCCCCCCCCCCCCCCCGCTCCCCTCAAAGCGAGATCACAGTAACACCCCCCTCTTCCCTCCCCCCCTCCCCTCAAAGCGAGATCACAGTAACACCCCCCTCTTCCCCCCCCCCCCGCTCCCCTCAAAGCGAGATCACAGTAAACAACCCCCGCTTCCCTCCCCCCCCTCCCCTCAAAGCGAGATCACAGTAACACCCCCCTCTTCCCTCCCCCCCCCCCGCTCCCCTCAAAGCGAGATCACAGTAACA